>OY992876.1:321696889-321825941 GCA_963921405.1 Cepaea hortensis | reverse complement strand
TAACAGTCACTCTATATCTCTGACGTTGTCCCTTATACGCTCGCGAACGGCCATCCGATTGATTTCTACACGGCCTTCCTTTACCACCCTCCTCCTCCCTCTCCCTCCCCACTCTCCTCCTCCTCCCTCCTCCTCCTTCTCTACCTCCTCATCCTACTCCTCCCTCTTCCTCCTCCTTCCTCTACCCTCCTCCCATCCTCCTCCTCCTCTTCCTCCTCCTTCTTCCATCCTCCTCCCTCTTCCTCCCTCCTTCTCCTCCTCCTCCTCCTCCTCCCTCTCCTCCTCCTCCCCCTCCCTCCCCCTCTCTCCTCCTCCCTCCTCCTCCTCCATCCTCCTCCTCCCCTCCTCCCTCCTCCTCCTCCTCCCTCCTCCTCCCCCTCTACATCCTCCTCCTCCCTCTACATCCTCCTCCTCCCTTCTCCTCCTCCCCTTCCTCCCTCCTCCTCCCTCCTCCTCCCTCCTCCTCACTCCTCCTCCCTCTTCCTCCTCTCTCCTCCTCCCTCCTCCTCCCTTCACCTCCATCATCCCTCCTCCTCCCTCCCCCTCCTCCCTCCCCCTCCTCCCTATTCCTCCCCTCCCTCCTCCCTCCTCCTCTCTCCTCCTTCTCCCTCCTCCTCCCCCTTCTCCCTCCTCCTCTTCCTCCCTCTCCCTCCTCCTCCCTCCTCCCTCCTCCTCCTTCCTCCTCTCCCTTCTCCCTCCTCCTCCCTCCCCCTCCTCCTCCCTTCCTCCTCCCTCCCTCTTCCTCCCCCTCCCTTCTACTCCCTCCTCCTCCCTCCTCCTCTCTCCTCTTCCTCCCTCCTCCTCCCTCCTCTTCCTCCTCCCTCCTCCTCCTCTCTCCTCCTCCCTCATCCTCCTCCCTCCTCCTCATCCCTCCTCCTCCTCCCCCTCCTCCTCCCTCCACCTCCTCCTCCTCCCTCATCCTCCCTCCTCCTCCACCCTCCTGCTCCTCGCTCCTCCTCGCTCCTCCACCTCCCTCTTCCTCCTCCTTCCTCTACTCCTCCTTTTTCTTCTTCAGCTGCTGCTACCGCTCCATTTACCCAAGTTAATTGTTGGGGGAAGATGTAAAGATCTTTCAAGTGCTCTTTCTATTGCTTTTTGTAAGTTGGTCTTCGTTTATCTAAGGTTGTTCTAACTGCAACCAATAAATTATTAGACAGACAGACAGACAGTCGTGACCGGGAACTTATATGACTACTTATGTGAATTAAATGAGATGCTCCCCACCAGGGACTGGGCGAAGCTGGGCCGGATCAGACAGACAGACAGACAGGCAGGCAGGCAGGTAGACAGACAGACAGACAGACAGACAGTCGGGACCGGGAACTTATATGACTACTTATATGAATTAAATGAGATGCTCCTCACCAGGAGCTGGGCGAAGCCGGGCCGGGTCAGACAGATAGACAGACAGATAGACAGGCAGACAGACAGACAGATAGATAGTCGGGAACGGGAACGGGAACTTATATGACTATTTATATGAATTAAATGAGATTATCCCCACCAGGGACTGGACGAAGCCGGGCCGGGTCAGCTAGTATCATATATAGTTAACACATATATATCATATACAGTTTACACATGTATATCATATTCAGTTGACACATGCATAACACATGCAATTCACACGTGTATATCATATATACTTGACACGTGTATATCATATAATTCATACTTCTATATCATATAGTTCCAATATGTATATAATGTATAGTTCATACATGTATATCATATAAAGTTCCTACATACAAATCATCTAATTCCCACATGTATATCATGTATAGTTCTCACGTCTTCTTCTTTCGTTTGCCAGAAATATGTCTATAACTGCAATGTTGTCTCTTGTATGAATCTAAGTCTTTTTTAGTTCACTCAGCGGTCCGGTCCATAGAGTTTATCTTCCATTGTTGTCTCTCTAGGCCAGAAGGTTCGCCTGGATATGTTGTAGTTTGGGCAATCCTGGAGTATGTGCTCTGCTGTCTGCGACGCCAAACCACATGTGCATATGGCTGAGTCACCAATCTTGAATTTTGTATACATGTGGTTGTTTAATCTATTGTGCCCTTTTCTGAGGCGCAGAAGAATGACCTGTTCTGGTCTGTCCATAACGTGGTAGTCGTCTTGAGTAGGGTTTGGTGGCCTTTTGACTGATTTGATCATTCTTTTCTTTTGGTGGAATGTAATGGGCACATCAGGTTGTTCTTTTGTTCCTTCCTTAGCCAATCGATCAGCTCTGTCGTTTCAGGGGACTTCACAGTGGGATGGTATCCACTGTATGGTGACCTTATGCTGACTGCTAAGTTCATAAAGTAGTGTCCTTAGAACTGGCAATTTCCCAGACAGGAGCGCCTCTATTACGGATTTTGCATCTGTCAGTATCACCACAGGTTGTGTACCATGGCTGGTATTTTGTAATTTCTTTGTGGCTATCTTGACTGCCTCAATTTCAGCATCATAGTTATGGCAGTTCTTTCCTGTTGGTACTCTGGCTGTGTCCCTAGTATTATTTGGGTATTCTATGTACATTCCCGCTCCTCCATTTCGAACAGCATTTTGTGCTGACCCATCTATATAGACTCGGATCCAGAGATCCTGTGGGTATTCGTCATAAAGGAAGCTGAGAGTGGCTGCTCCCACATGTATACCATAAATTCCCACATGTATATCATATATAGTTCCCACATGAATGTCATATATAGGCTGGTCTCCCTGGCGTAGGTGGTTAATGTCTTTCTCCGTAATCCTGTACATTCCCGTGAGTATCACAGCTGCCCGAGATTCGGTAGCGGATCGCGCCGAGTCGGTTACTTAGGGGGTATGTGAGCCGGTCGCTCGGAAAGCAATGGCAGACTACTGGGCGTAATCTTGCCAAGAATATCAACAGCAGCTGAAAAATGTTGGTGTCGACTGCAATGTCCTGAAAACTAAAAAAGCATATATAGTTCACACATGTAGTTTACGCGTGTATATCATGTATAGTTGACACGTGTATATCACATAATTGACACATCTATGTCATATATAGTTCACACATGTGTATCATATATAGTTCACACATGTGTATCATATATAGTTCGCATATATCATGTATAGTTCACACACACACACACACACACACATATATATATATATATATATATATATATATATATATATATATATATATATATATATATATATAATGATGGCGGCTGCTGCGGCGTTGGAAGAAGATGATGTGGGTGAAGATGATGTGGATGATGATGTGGATGATGTGGGTGCATGAAGATGATGATGATGTGGATAATGATGTGGATGATAAAGATGTGGATGAAGATGTGGATGATGATTTTATTTTCAGACCCCAACCATGGCGCTCCTGTTGGAGCTACACCGAGCGGTAGATTACAGCCAATTCGATGATGTGCGCGCATTAATCGACACGGGTGCAGATGTCAATGCCATTTTTAGAGAGGAGACGGCCTTCACCGTGGCGATCCAAGCCAAGCACTTTGATATGGCACATACTATTATGGATTGCTTAGATTTTAACCCAAATGCCAGAAACTACTGGAATGCTACTCCCCTGTATCTGTCTGTGATGGCGCGGGACGCTGTGGTTGTAGAAAGACTATTGTTCTGGGGGGCTGATGTCAACGGTACTGACCATACCGGCTATACAGCACTGATGGCCTGTGCTCAAACTGACGACTACAACATTGCTCAGACACTGATAACACATGGGGCCTACATTAACCAGCGTGACTTCATGGGACTCACGGCTTTTCATCACGCCTGCTTTCATGGTGCCGTAAGCGTTTCACGTTTGCTGTTTGCCCTGAATCCTGACAGTCTAAATAAACAGTGCACCAACTGGATGACCCCGCTGATGTATGCATTGCCTTCCAGGGCAAGGTCCAGCGAGATCAGTGACAAGCTCTTGGTCTCCAGAGAGTTGATTCAAGCCGGTTGTAATCTTAACATGCAAGACGTCAGCGGCAGAACAGCACTGCATTGGGCAGTTGAATGCTCAGATGTTCATGGGCTGTGTCTGTTAGCTGAAAGTGGTTGTGAATTGAACATTAGGGACGATTCAAAACGCACACCGTTTCACGCTGCCATTTTACGTCCGATACCAGCGTTTGATCTTGCACGGTTCTTGTTATACTATGGTGCCGATGCAACCGAGGAGATCGTGGACTTAGATGGGCCTTCACCTGCCACGCCTCTGTCTGTAGTATTAAACTTCCGCATTCTACCCCATCAGCTAGAGTTGCTATGGTCCAGAGATGCTTTGCTTAAGGTATTGCACAAATGCGTGTATCCATATCGATCTAATTTATGGTATTGCGATATTAACTATTACACTAGCAATAATGCCATACCTGAACATAAAGAGGTGTATAAAGTCCTACGATGGTTGCAGGATACTCGGCCCTGCTCCCTCCAGCACCGAACTTTTCTCAAGGTAAGAAAGATGTTAGGCTCCACAAACATCCTTCCAAAGATAAATAGCCTTCACATTCCATTAGAGCTCAAAGATGACCTCAGACTAGCCCTACCTTCCAACTGGCAATCACCGTCGGAGTATTGGAACCTTCTTTTGTACATTGAAACAAGCAGGAATGGACATGTCAGGCAAATACTTGACAATGGACGGGACATCGACGTAGAAATCTCTAGCAAAAAGCCTCTAGCTGTGGCTCTAGAGAATAGAAACCAGGGAGCCGCTATCATTATCCTGGACAGGTCGGCGCCGGATTCCTTGGTGGTCAACTCCGCGGGAGATACGGCTCTTCACGTCGCTGCTGAACATGGGTTCCATGCCATGTTAGATCCCATCATCCGAAAGTACCCGCATATAAATCTGCACAACCTCAGAGGCCAGACAGCGCTACACTTGGCCATACATACTGGTCAGTTCACTGCAGCTGCCTTCCTGATCAATCAGGGCGCAGAGCTTGGCACTTCCGACAGCAGAATGTCCCTGCTGCACATGGCAGCCGCCAGTGGGGCTCCTGAAGTCGTTCGGTTGCTCCTGGGAAGAGGCATGGATCCAGATATACAGGACAGTTTTCAGAATACACCTTTACATGTCGCTGCCAGCAAGGTAATATATTTGTTATGGTTAGGATGTAATGAGTTCATACACATGACACATAAAATGAGAAAGTTCGTTCACATGACATATGAAATTAGACAGTTCACACACGTGACATATGTAATGAGAACATTCACACGCATGACATGTGTAATGAGAAAGTTCACACACGTAACATACGCAACGAGAAAGTTCACACACGCACATGACATATGTAATGAGAAAGTTCACACACGTAACCTACGCAACGAGAAAGTTCACACACGCACATGACATATGTATTGAGAAAGTTTGCACATATGTAATAAGAAAGTTCATATGTTAGAAAGTTCACAATTCACAGATGTAATGAGAAAGTTCATACACAAGTTACAAGAACAGGTTCATCTTCATTGCACCAGGTGTTGACCCAACAGCCTGATCTCTCACCAGTAGTCGGCCACCTCCTGAAAGCATCGCATAGAGATCAGCTCCCATGTATCCAAAACAAACTGCATCCGCCAACAAACTGGCAGAATCCAGAAGACAAACCCAAGACCTTCCTTGCATGAAGATGGCACAGCCACTTCACCACGGGAAACCCAGAAGGTCACACCAATCAAAGGTGTAATGTGTTCCGACATATGTTTCAGCATTTGTATCTCCCTGACATTCTGGGCGTTTTTGTTATTTTGGGTACCCCCTGACATTCTGGGCGTCACTGTTGTCCTTGTGGGACATGGCAGCCAGGACATCTTTTTCTAGCTTGCTGTTTCATGCACCGCACAATCCAGCACCAGCCTATTCGGACATGTTGCATTTCAGGTCGCCTGACATTTCTCCATGTCTAGAAATCTGGATTTCATGTCCCCTGACATTTCTCCATGTCTAGAAATCTGGATTTCATGTCCCCTGACATTTCTCCATGTCTAGAAATCTGGATTTCATGACCCCTGACATTTCTCCATGTCAAGGATTCTGGATTTCATGTCCCCTGGCATTTCTCCATGTCTAGAAACCTGGATTTCATGTCCTCTGACATTTCTCCATGTCTAGAAATCTGTATTTCATGTCCGCTTACATTTCTCCATGTCTAGAAACCTGAATTTCATATCCCCTAACATTACTCCATGTCTAAAAATCTGGATATCATGTCCCCTGACATTTCTCCATATCTTGCAACCTGGGTTTCGGGTTCCCTGATATTTGTTTAGCAACCTGAATTTCAACTGTTAATGATGCCTTTCCTAGAGATAGCTCAGATCCAGTCTCAGCCAAGACTCCACATCCCGTCTCTGGTTACCCATGAAGGGATTGGTGGTTGCTGTGACAAAAGAAGATCGTGTCTGATCGCATACAATAATTTATGACGACAGTTCCGTGAAACGTTAAACTATTTTATCTGAACACTCCTGAGCCTGTGAATCTCCTTGTTGCAATCAGATTCCCTCCAGGTGTGTGTTTCAAATGATCAAAGTTGCACTCTGGGCACATCCACAGCTGGCGCGATCCCCACAGTTTACCTCGATGTACAGTGACAGAGCATGTCCGTCTCTTTGTCAGGTCTTCATTGTCAGGTCTTCATTGTCAAGTCTTCATTGTCAGGTCTTCATTGTCAAGTCTTCATCTACCTGTTTACCTGTTGTAAGTGATCATGGGCTAGCCCACCAGTCTGTTATATGTCCTAGCGCACCTGTCTGTTGTCATATACTAGCCCACCTGTCTGTTGTCATATACTAGCCCACCAGTCTGTTGTCATATACTAGCGCACCTGTCTGTCATGTCATGTACAAGCGCACCTGTATGTTAAGTCATGTACTAGCACATTTATGTTATGTCATGTGTGTTATGTCATGTACTAGCACACCTCGCTGTTACGTCATCATGTATCAGCACACCTGTATGTTACGTCATGTATCAGCACACCTGTGTTACGTCATCATGTATCAGCACACCTGTTACGTCATCATATATCAGCACACCTGTATGTTACGTCATCATGTATCGGCACACCTGTGTTACGTCATATATCAGCACACCTGTATGTTACGTCATGTATCAGCACACCTGTATGTTACGTCATGTATCAGCACACCTGTATGTTACGTCATCATGTATCAGCACACCTGTGTTACGTCATCATGTACTAGCACAACTGTTACGTCATCATGTACTAGCACACCTGTTACGTCATCAGGTATCAGCACACCTGTTACGTCATCGTGTATCAGCACACATGTGTTAGTCATCATGTATCAGCACACCTGTATGTTACGTCATCATGTACTAGCACACCTGTCAGTTATGTCATGTAATAGTACACATGTCTGTAATGTCATGTACTAGCACACCTGTCTGACATCATATACTACTGCACCTGTCTTATGTCATGTACTTGCACACTTATTTGTCATGTACTTGCACATTTATGTCATGTACTTGCACACTTATGTCATGTACTTGCACACTTATGTCATGTACTTGCACACTTATGTCATGTACTTGCACACTTATGTCATGTACTTGCACACTTATGTCATGTACTAGCACACTTCTGTCATGTACTAACACACTTATGTCATGTACTTGCACACTTATGTCATGTACTAGCACACTTCTGTCATGTACTAACACACTTCTGTCGTGTACTAACACACTTATGTCATGTACTAACACACTTATGTCATGTACTAACACACTTCTGTCGTGTACTAACACACTTATGTCATGTACTAACACACTTATGTCATGTACTAACACACTTATGTCATGTACTTGCACACTTATGTCATGTACTAACACACTTATGTCATGTACTAACACACTTATGTCATGTACTAACACACTTATGTCATGTACTAACACACTTATGTCGTGTACTAACACACTTATGTCATGTACTAACACACTTATGTCATGTACTAGCACACTTCTGTCATGTACTAACACACTTATGTCATGTACTAACACACTTCTGTCATGTACTAACACTTCTGTCATGTACTAACACACTTATGTCATGTACTAACACACTTATGTCATGTACTAACACACTTATGTCATGTACTAACACACTTCTGTCATGTACTAGCACACTTCTGTCATGTACTAACACACTTCTGTCATGTACTAACACACTTCTGTCATGTACTAACACACTTATGTCATGTACTAACACACTTATGTCATGTACTAACACACTTCTGTCATGTACTAACACACTTCTGTCATGTACTAACACACTTCTGTCATGTACTAACACACTTCTGTCATGTACTAACACACTTCTGTCATGTACTAACACACTTCTGTCATGTACTAACACACTTCTGTCATGTACTAACACACTTATATCATGTACTAACACACTTCTGTCATGTACTAACACACTTCTGTCATGTACTAGCACACTTATGGCATGTACTAGCACACTTATGGCATGTACTAGCACACTTATGGCATGTACTAGCACACTTCTGTCATGTACTAGCACACTTCTGTCATGTACTAGCACACTTCTGTCATGTACTAGCACACTTATGTCATGTACTAGCACACTTATGTCATGTACTAACACACTTGTATGTCAAGTCATATACTAGCGCACCTGTCTACCTGTTATAGGTCTCGAGTCTTGATGTGAGATGGGTGGGTGGGGGTGAGGGTGTGCAGGCAGAGACATGCCAGTACATGATCACACAACAGGTATGTGAACAGATGCGGTAGTAGTACGGGTGAGTAGAAACATGAGCAGATACAGCACATCATCACAAGCAAACGTGAGTGTAATTTGTCTTCCCATGCTGCCTCCCCAGGGCTGGCTGTACCTCCAGCTGGATATCCATGTGCCAGTACAGTATCGGGAACGGGACGCAGCTTCTAGAGGCCGCGGCCAGGTTCGCGGGTTCGTCATACGTGACACGGAGCATGCCGAGGTGATCAGGTTGTTGGTGGCCCGTGGTGGCAGTTTGCTGATGGTGAATGAAAACTCCTGGACACCATCCATGTATGCTGAAATGTTGCAGCACACCGACCTCGCTCATCTGCTGGACGGCCGTAGGCTGCAGGCTGCACGCTTGCGGGTCTGATAGATGGAATAAAATAAAACATAAAATAGGCATTTTTAAATATATACGCGTGCTTACAACATAAATCAAATTTATGAATGTATTTTTAAATGGTTTTGAATGCAAGTTTGTCTGTATTGGGATTTTTTTTTTTTTTTTTTTTTGTAAAAGTGAAAATTCCATTTTTGTTTAAATGTCAATGTTTAGTTATATCAGAAAATAGGTATCTGATGCAATAAGTCGCCATCATTGAATGTAAGAAAGAGATTGCTAAAATGATATATATATAATCTGTTTTGCTGTATGGCTGTGAATCTTGGAATGTAAATGACCAAATTAGAACGAACTTGGAAGCAATAGAGATGTGATTTCTGAGACGAATGTTGCAAATTCCGTGGTTTGCCAGACAAACCGATTGTCTGAAAGAGGCTAATGAAACTAGAACATTGTATACAATAAGATAGAGACAAAACAGCTTTCTTTGGTCATGTGATACGAGATTCATTGGAGAACATCGTCACAACTGGAAAGATCAATGTGTTAAAAAAAGGCAGTGGAAGACCAAGAGAAATTATGCTTGATGGATTTAGACGGTGGCAGGGATGAATATCATCAGCAGTTCATCCAGAACACCAAAGGCCGAGATTTGGGAATGTATTTTAATGCGTGCATGTTTTACGTCTGTGTGTGCATGTAATTGACGAAATGAAGTTGTTTGTAGTTTAAGTGTTGCTTCATCTGTGTCATTTAACGTGTGAATAATGTCGCTTCATGTATTTCATATGTAAATTTTTCGTATGTGAATGTTTCATTTACGAATGTCATTTTACGTGTGTGAATGTATCGTTTTGTGTGAATGTCATTTTATGGGAATATGTATGCTCTTTCAAGTGAATATACATGTCGTTTCATGGTGTAAATGTGTGGTTTTTATGTCAATGACAAGATTTCAAGGGTGCCTGTGATCTACAGCAAATACAATCTAGATTAGTTTTTTTCCTTATTTACATTGATTAGCCATAGTTCAGTGACTTTCGAATGTGAATGCATGTGAATAGTTATGATGCGGTGTGTGTGCTTTTAAATCTTTGTTTTTACAGTTTATTTTTAGCATGTTTGAATTTTAGCATTTTTGTTTGTTTTAATTTTATTTTCCGTATTTTTGTTTTTAGTGTATATTTAGAACTTTTGTTGACACTTATCTACTTGTGCACACTTTTAAACATGTATCTATTTGTGCACACTGTTAAACATGTATCTATTTGTGCACATTTTTAGACATGTACCTACTTTTGCACATGTTTAGACATGTATCTCTACATGTGCACACTTTTAGACATGTAACTACTTGTGCACACTGTTTAGACTTGTATCTACTTGTGCACACTGTTAGACTTGTATCTAGTATCTACTTGTGCATACACTACTGATTGCTGACAGAATGCAAGAAAGCGTGCGTGTGATTGGACTGTTTGTAGAAAGTGAACTGCAATATCGCAGGAAATACTTACATAACGACACATAATGTAAATATATGATTGTGTGCACGTATATGATGTAAATTACATACAGATTTATAATTTTGTGTTGCATATGTGATGTAAACTACATACAGATTTGTAATTGTGTGCTTGTATATGTGATGTTAACTACATACAGATTTGTAATTGTGTGCTTGTATATGTGACGTAAACTGCATAGATTTTTTTTATTGTACTTGTGCATGTGATGTAACTTACATAGATTTATTTTATTGTACTTGTGCATATGTAACTTACATATATTTATGATTGTGTACCTACGAATTTGGCATCTGACAAAAGAACAATATATTATTTTTATAACACGTAAATAAATTTTATGACCAATCGATTCTGAAAAATTGTTGATTCTGTTCGTAGAAACTGAGAAATAAATTGCACTAGAGCCATCACCGAAGAATCCAATTTCCAATCTGTGTTCCGCGAGTGACCACTTTTACATTTCCAATATGTCTTACGAGTACCAACTTTTACATTTCCATTCTTTGTGTTAGAATACATTTGTATTTCAAATCAGTATTACCAATACCAATTTACCTATTTAAAATCTGTGTGTTACCAGTACCAACTTGTGTATTTTCAGCTTGTGTATTTCCAGTCTGTTCTAATACAAACTTGGGTATTACAAATCTGTTGACTTAACAATACCAACTTGTTTATTTACACTATTTGTCTTAGAAATTTATTTTCAATCTTTGTCTTAAGAATACCAGCAATACCAATATGTATGTTCCAGATTGCTCTCTTACCAATAGCAATTTTTGTTTTTCCAATCTTTGTCTTATCAACTTGTGTATTTCAAATATTGTTTTAACAGTACCGACTTGTGTATTTCAAATATTATTTTAACAATACCAACTTGTGTATTTTGAATCTTTGGCTTCACAATACCGACTTGTGTATTTCACATCTTTGGCTTCACAATACCGACTTGTGTATTTCACATCTTTAGCTTAACAATACCGACTTGTGTATTTCACATCTTTGGCTTCACAATACCGACTTGTGTATTTCACATCTTTGGCTTAACAATACCGACTTGTGTATTTCACATCTTTAGCTTAACAATACCGACTTGTGTATTTCCATTCATTGTCTGGCCAATAGAATAGTCAAAAGTCAACAAACACAAACTGTATGCGGTCAACAAATAAACGCATGCGATATATAGTCAGCCTTGCAGACTAGCATAAGCATTGATTTGTCCATATCTTGCCATCCCCAACGGCATTTCAGTTCTTGTCATTCTTCCGTGCTATATGAGACCCCACATCTTGCGTGCCATGACACCAGATCCCCACATCTCGCATGTATCACTGGTATCAGATCTTGTATTGTTATTCATCCTTGCGATGACACAAGACTCAAGAATGTTCTTTGTCTTCCTCTCTCTCCTTCCACATATCTTCCCATTTGTCACTATATATTCGTTTGTATATTCTCATGTTTCTGCATCGTGGTTTGCAACATTCTCTGTAATTTGATTGCTGCTGTTGTTGCTTTTGCTGCTGTTGCTACTGCTGCCGCCGCTGGTGTTCGTGTGGTAGTGATTGATTAGATGATTGATTTATTGGGTGGTTGGTTGGTTGGTTGATTGGGCGATTGATTGGAAGATTGATTCATTCGGCCATTTATTGGTTGATTGGGCGATGATTTATTAGATGAACGATTAATTGCCTGGATGATTGATTGCATGATTGAATGATTGCATAATTTGTTTGCTTGATTGACTGATTGACTGACTGATTGATTGGTTGGTTGGGTGGGTTGGTTGGTTGGATGGTTGGGGTGGGTGGGTTGGATTGGATTGGTTGGATTGGATGGATTGGATGGATGGATGGATTGGATGGATGGATTGGATGGATTGATTGGATTGGATTGATGGATTGGATGGATTGATTGATTTGATTGATTTGATTTGATTGAATGAATTGTATTTGACTGAATGAATTTTATTTGATTACTTGCTTTTTGTGTTCGCTGGCTGTGACCTCCAGCGTGAAGTCCTGTATGTCGGATGAAGACATCCTGTTGTCCAACATCAGTTTGATGTCATACCGGACCTGAGGTTTGCGTGAGTATCCGTTATACCATGTCTGACTTATTAGTGTGCAGACTGGTGGTTCCTCGCCATGCAGGCAAATACTCTCCGGTTTCGGAGGAATCATCGATCCTACTGATCTTATCCAGGTCCCCGAAGGGACCTGTTGCCCAGGACGCACGACGTGGTCGTGTCAGCAGGTCTTGGCCAGTATAGATCCCGGCCCTGGTGCCTTGGAAACACCTCTGCGTCCCTTATTTGATTGATTCGAGAGATGATGATTCAGGATGATTGATTGATTGATTAAACTGATGATTGACCAATTGGATGATTGACTGTTTGGAGTGCAAAGAATTACTCCAGCAGACAGCCATTCGCTGCATATTGCTTGACGATGGACTCTGTGGCATTTTTTATGACGTCGTGTTTCATTTTTCAAAATTGTTCTACTTTGGTGTATTGAGACTTTACACACAAACACCTTGTATATACTGATGCCGAGAAGCTGGGGTGGGGGGAGGTGGGTGGGAATGGATTTTCCCCGTGTTTGTCATGGGATAGAGAGCAAATGGCTCAACCCACGGGTTTGTGTACAAACTGCAATACAGAGAACAATGAAAGTTACATTTGCAACACAATTTCCAGCAGATATGACCATGAAAATGTTTACACATTGTGGCAGTATCCTCGGTATAAAAAGGCCGTTGAGACACAAATACCCAGTACATGTGCTTGAAATGCCACGGCTATTTTGAACATGATCGCCAACGAGCCATTGGTATATTGGAATAAGCTCGCGGACCATTGGCCAGAAGGATAAATTGCCACCACAGCCCTATTGTATGTCTCAATGAACGTTACGGAACCACTGGCAGTGCCTGGGATAGACTTCGGAGTGGCCAACCACGAGTTACTACCCCTCCGCAAGGTGGTCATATTGTGCTGAGTCACCTGAAGAATCGTTTTCTCCCCGCAAGTCCAACAGCAATAGTGGGTAGACGTGGACAAGTTTCTCGAATGACAGTGAATCGACGACGCAGAGATACAGGCCTTACTGCAAGACCTTATGTTGTGCCAAACTTGACTCACAGACATCGTCAGCAGCGCTTGTAGTGGGCAGTGCAACATGTCAGATGGACTAGACTGCAATGAAATGCTGTCCTATTCACAGACAAGAACTAATTCAGTCTATCATTTGCTGATGAACGTATGCGGATTTGGCGACGGTGTGGAGAGCGCTTTGCAGATTGCTGTTGGTCAGCACAACCGATTTGGAGGTGGCAGTATTCACATTAGGAGAGGATTCAGTTTTCACCATAACTTGCCTCTTCACATCTTCTATGGAAATGTTAGTCATCATCGTCATCATTATCATCTTCCACTTCTGCCGTCAAGCGGGTTGGGGAAGAATAATTTACGCTCCAGTGCCCGATGGGCGGCACTGGATAGTGTCATTCTTTGTGACTGTACAATGTCTTTGATGTCGTCAATCCATTTTCTTCTTGGACGTCCTCTTGGTCTCGTCGCAGATGATCTTTGATGTAAGGCCAATGATGGTAGTTGTTGGTGTTGCATTTTAACGACATGGCCAAACCACTTGATCTTCTGTCTTTCAATAAATGTGGCACAAGGTGTTGATCTCACAGTCATAGTCTGTCTGATAACAGCATTTCTTACTCGGTCTCGGATTGTTAAGTTGGCAGCTCTCCTCGGGCATCTCATTTCGCAGGTGTTGATTTTGCGGAGGTGTAATTTGGATAATGTCCAGGTCTGAGATTGGTAGCATAGGATTGGTGTGAAAATGCTGTTTATTATCTGTCGTTTTGCGGTCATGTGTATATTTGGATGTTTCAGTAAGGGTGATAGTTGATATATAAGTGCACTAGATTTGACATCTGATTTCGATTTCTCTGTCCAATCTGCCATCTTCTGTGATCATACTTCCCTAGATATTTGATTCTTTAACTTCTTTCAGAGTTGTGTTATTTATCTGTACACTTAGTGGACCACGCGATCTGCTAAATTGCATTACTTCGGCTTTGGCTGTGTTTATACTCATATTATATCTGCTGCATGTTGAACTCAGATTATTAATATGATTTTGTAGTCTGCCCTCATCGCTGTAAAATAGGCTCTGATCGTCTTTAAATAGTTCATTTATTTCCTGTGGATCAGTTGTTTCATCTGGAGTAAAGAGTTCTACATTTTCTTAATCTGTTCTGTCAAGACTTGCTTTTTTTGGATATTCTGTCCATGTAGATATTAAATAGCAGAGGGGAGAGCACACATCCCTGTCTCACTCCTGTTTTGACTGTGAACATTCTGATATACCTTCTTGTGTTCTTACTACACTTAGGCTCAAGTGGTACATGGCTATGATGTTTTCTAGCAATTGCCCTTGTATCCCATAGTCTTCAAGGATGGTCCATAATGTTAATGCTGTGACATATCGAGATGAGGTTCTCGATGCATTGGTTGCTCCTGCGTTCACAAATTATCCATACTTGTGGCTACTCCGGCAGGATAACTCACGTCCGCACACCGCATGCGTTACGCGGCAATATCTACAGCAGCAGAACACTGACAATTGATTGGCCTGCCCTATCACCAGACATGTCCCCTATAGAACATGTGCAGGGCGAGCTTGGACGCAGGGTCTACGGGCAAGGTTCTGCAGCTAATCTGCAACAGCTCGAAACTGCTCTTAACACCACGTGAATGGGACTTGATTCCCTAGAATTTCCTTGAGAGACATATAGAGCGTTCCACGCGGAGCCTCTGCCAAGCTTGTTTGCAAGCACATGGTGGATATACCAGATACTGAGGATAGTGTTTGTCACCTGTCGTCCCTGGGGAATCAACAAGCACACTTTTTAAATTCCCTTTCCTCAGCTTGGGCTTCTGCCGGACCTTTGTCTACACACCCCCTTTCAGTCTCTGGATCACTATCTCTCTCACTTCCTACCATCAGACAATACCCCCTTTCAGTCTCTGGATCACTATCTCTCTCACTTCCTACCATAAGACACACCCCCTTCAGTCTCTGGATGACTATCTCTCTCACTTCCTACCATAAGACACACCCCCTTTCAGTCTCTGGATGACTATCTCTCTCACTTCCTACCATAAGACACACCCCCTTCAGTCTCTGGATCACTTTCTCTCTCACTTCCTACCATAAGACACACCCCCTTCAGTCTCTGGATCACTTTCTCTCTCACTTCCTACCATAAGACAATACCCCCTTTCAGTCTCTGGATCACTTTCTCTCTCACTTCCTACCATAAGACAATACCCCCTTTCAGTCTCTGGATCACTATCTCTCTCACTTCCTACCATAAGACAATACCCCCTTTCAGTCTCTGGATGACTATCTCTCTCACTTCCTACCATAAGACACACCCCCTTCAGTCTCTGGATCACTTTCTCTCTCACTTCCTACCATAAGACACACCCCCTTCAGTCTCTGGATGACTATCTCTCTCACTTCCTACCATAAGACACACCCCCTTTCAGTCTCTGGATGACTATCTCTCTCACTTCCTACCATAAGACACACCCCCTTCAGTCTCTGGATCACTTTCTCTCTCACTTCCTACCATAAGACACACCCCCTTCAGTCTCTGGATCACTTTCTCTCTCACTTCCTACCATAAGACAATACCCCCTTTCAGTCTCTGGATCACTATCTCTCCCACTTCCTACCATAAGACAATATTCTTTCTCACATTCCTCAGAACATATCACACTAACACTGGCTTCGAACAAAATGATAAAACATTTAATGCAGAAAAGTGTCACGTGTGTGGGCAATGTATGTGTGTGGAGATATGTGGTGTAGTCTATCGTGAATGTGAGATATAATCAGGTAGTTCAGGATCAGAGTCAACTTTCATCATCGTGCTTCGGCCATACAACTGCACAACATTCAAGATCAGAAGGAGCTCACCCGATGATGTGTCTCTCCGGCCGATTGTTGACTTCTTCCTGTATATCTTGGATAGTTTGGATGTCTGGTCACCAATGGGTGATTTGATTAGTTACCATCCCTTAGGTCGACACAGACGGTGAACATGTATCTAATATAATCCAGTGATGAAAGAACACAACTACTGGTCAAATAACATCTCTACTAAACCCTGCTGTCAGTCAATCTACGAAATGTTTCATGTTATTAGGGGAAAATGTTATTTAGTTATAGTCTTCTCCCTCTTATACTTCTTCTGGTAACTATCACAGTTAATAATTCCGTGTTGTTTGGAATACAGCCACTGATCAGTCTCTCTTCTCTCTTCTTTAACTATCTGTACTCAAATGAACCAGGAAGTGTTGGACCTTCTTTGAGGAACAGGGTTCAATAGTTGAGGTCAGTTAGCACTGCACCAGGGTACTGCCCTTTTCCTCATCTCTGAGTGGTAGGTAAATTCTCTGTTCTAGTGGAACCTGTCGAAGAGAGAACACCCTGTTATAGAGACCCATTATATGTGAGTGTAGGCCGAAGGCCGTACTCAGACTTTAATATCTATATCCTCATAGAACCACTCTGATATAAGACAGAGGAGTTCATCACATTACCTGAGACGTGGTAAGAACAGGAATGACCAAAGGGAAGCGAAGACACGCCAGTAGACACCCTACCGGAAAATCCCACCATTGACCTTCCCTTTATCCCCCCCAACCACTTTCAATCTCCCTAAATATCATCCCACTACATTAGTCTTAACCCGCTGAGTTAAACAATATATTACTTGACCTATTTTACGCTATGCATCAGCCTACTACTGCCGACGCTCCTATAATAAGTTCACACAACGCAATCTTACTACGCTCCATTCCTAATCTCTATCACGTAGGTACCTTATGTAAATTCTTCCAAGTCAGAATCGAAATCACAACTTCACATTAAGGAAAACATGTCCGTCGCTGTTCACAACATTAGACACCGTGGTTTCTTTTCATATTTTGAAATGGAACAACTCCACCCTCCTTTTTGTTTCAAACCATCCTAAACACTGCTCCCAATTTAGTTATTTTTCTGACAGCCGAGAATGTTGTCTGGGTGACGTCACTGACTTGGCCGGCAACCAAGTTAAGACGGCGTTTTCTCTCTTATCTTTAGATCCGGGTAAAACAACATGCCGACGAGTCTCCTTTGATCCTGGGGATATCTCAAAGAATCCTGGCTGTGTTTGATCTGATGAAACACACCCCCCCCCCCCACAACAAAAAGTTGCAGCGGCCTAGACCGACTATCTCTGGCCCTGCATCATTCTGATCGGCTACCTCCAGTAATTCCGTGACATTGTTAATGAATGTGTTTTATTGTTTGCATTTTTTGGTTTTCTACCTTGTCTGCACAGAATTCAATGAATTTCATAACAATCAAATTTACAAATTAATGACCAGCATGGATTCATAGGGAAATGAGTAAAGATTCCAAGTATGTAAACTTGTGAACACTTATATTTACATTTCACACTCTGTTCCTGGATTATACAGGTGGTGTTTTTGTAATGTGCTTCGGGTAAGGATCACTCCAGACTTCATGGATACCGAATCATAACTCTGCAAAACACCTTTGACAAAGTCCCCGGGCTCCAGCGACATTTGGAAAGTCGTAATCTGCTTCCCAAAGGGCTCGGGAGTTACCGACCTGGGAAGGACACCTGGGCCAAGCTGCAACTTTTGCATTTGATGTCTACGAGGGCTTCCAGGATAAACAGGAGACAGTGGCGGTAGCTCTTGACCTGGAGGATGCGTATAACAGGGTCAGGTATGATCGGTTGATACATACACTGTTGGACATGAAGGTCTGCCCTTGCCTTGTTAGATTGGTTGCGGTAGTCTTTTATGAGCGTAAGGTTGCACTGCGCATGAGTTGCTGGACTTGTGACCCCTATATTACACCTGGGTTGCCACATTGATCTGTCTTTTCTCAGTGCTCTTTAATATCCACACCAGCAAAGTCGCAGCTATTGAGACACCAGGTATTGATAGAATCTTGACATTTGCGGATGATGTGCTAGTGTATTTGTACAGTGACAGAGAAAGTTTGGCTGCAGACGTACAGAAGGCAGTAAACAGGGTGGCAAAGTGGTGAAGGGACAAAGGCCGTTATAGGACAACAGACAAGGCTTCGATTGTGTGGTACTCCCTGGATAACCGGATTGTGAAGGCAGATGCCCCATGTATTATATTGAATGGATGACCTCTTAGTAGAGAGAGTAAATTGAAGTACTTGAGTATCACATTTGACCGGGAAGACCAGGAGAACTTTCAATCGGATAGCGGTTGGAACGATTAGTAGTGTGACTCTTCGCTGGCTGTTGAACGAGAGGACGGAGCACTATGGGAATGTCATGGGCGCAATTCTGTCAGTTCTTAGCTCAACCCAACTCAACTTAATGTGCTTCAGTAAATATAATATATCGTATATGTGATATTGAACGCTTCCTGGCTTAGAGGTTAGCGACTTTTCTCCGTAAACTCGTATACTCTCGTAGGTAACGTGATGACGGTGAGAATCAGCAGTGGTTCGAATCGCATCGGTAACTTACGGGGTATGTGAGCCGGCCACTCAGAAAGCAATGGCAAACTACTGAGCGTAATCTTGCCAAGAAATCAACATACAGTTGAAAGATGCTGGTGTTGGCAGCGATGTCCTGTAAAGGATATGCCCAAAAAAAAAAAAGATATTGAACGGGGAAACCATCTTTAAAAGGGGTGATGTAGCCATAGAGGTCTGGTGGACAGTGAACTAGCTTAGCGACACGCTGGTCCTAGGTTAAAACTTGTATAGTGACCAGCCCCGTTGTGAGGTACAACACTAGGGTAAATGCGGCTTCATAGGGTACAACAATCCGACAGTACAACTCAAGGAATAAAATAACTTAGTGCAATGTTCTTATGCACCAACTATAGAACTGTTGCCCTGACCAGTCATGCAAGTAAAATTCTATTAAAAATCATAATAGGAAAACTTCGTAAGAAAATGGAAGAAGAAATTAACGTGTTTCAAGCTGGATTTAGACAAGGAAGAGGAACAAGAGATTACATACTCAACATGTGTTTAATAACGGAGAAGTGCAGAGAATTTAATGTAAACCTGTTCTCATGTCTTGTGGATTATTCAAAGGCATTTGACTGTACAATATAAGAAACTTTGGGAAATCATGAGGAATATGGGATTTCCACCATATGTAATACAACTCATAAAAATGCTCTACGTAGACCAACAAGCAGCGGTTAGAATAGATGGCGAGACATCAGATTTGTTTGACATCAAGCAAAGAGTCCGCCAAGGCTGTGTGTGTCCCCCTATTTGTTTAACCTGTACGCCGAAAATATAATGAGAAATGTAAGAGACGATATAAACAGGGAGCTATATGATGCCCTAAATATCGGTGGTCATGACATACCAGAGATTCGGTACGCTGATGATACAGTATTGCTATCCACAACTCAGAATGGTATAGAAAACCTAATAACCTCAACCCAATTGAATAGTGAAAATCACAGCTTATATCTTAACACAGTAAAAACAAAGATAATGCATACAGATAAAACTACTATGGAGAAAGAAATATATGTTAATGAGGAACAATTTGAGGTGGTGGAAAATTTTGAACATCTTGGGTCATTGATTATCAACAACGGTGACACAATGAAAGAAATTAAAAGACGAATAACTATTGCTTTTCAAAGACTAAAACAACTGAACAAATTGTGGAGAGGGACAGACAGAACTACAAAAATCAGATTTTTAAGAGCATGCATCTTTCCCATTGCAACATACGCCTGTGAGACCTGGACACTTACTAAACAAGCTGAACAGCACATAAATGCCTTTGAATATACATGTTATAGACGAGTTCTAAGTATATCCTGGGAAAGGAAAGAACAAATGCATCCATACTGGATGTGCTGAATATAGAAGAAGGCTGGCTATTAAAGACGATAAAACAAAGAAAATTGAATTATTTTGGTCACTTGAAACGTCACGAAAGTTTGGAGAGAACAATAATGGAGGGGTATATGCCTGGGAAGAGAGGAAGAGGAAGGCCAAAGAGAAGATGGGTGCAGGATGTGGCGGATGATCTCCAGATGGGTGTATCGGACGCAGGACATCTTGCTTATGATCGAGAGGTTTTTCGGAAGGTTGGTATGGGAGCGAGGTTCTGCAAAGGACATGCTACTGAATGAATGAGTGCAATGTTCACTACATAATCATCGGGAATCTCCGCTAGTTTCCCGGGAAGCACAAGTATCAGGGAAATTGTCCGGGTTACACATACTTCTGCTAGTGTGGTGACCTAGTTTTGTGAAGCCTATCACTGCACACTTCTACCGCAGAACCTGAGTGTTATGCACATTTTTGTGTCTCAAACCCTGGATATTATGGCTCTATAAGCAACAACAACCGGACACTATCACTCAACACTTCTACCGTAACATCTGTAGTGTACGTTATTCTGTCACAAACCCCGAAAATCCTCGCTCAATAAGCAACAACCATGGGGACTGCTCCAAAGAATCCAAACGTAGACAAGTCCATGCAGAGACTAGACAGTATGAAGTATGAAGAACCAACGGCACGACATCGGTCAGCAAGGTATAATCACGTGTTTGGAACACGCATCTTTCCTGAGGCAACAAGGATGTCAGTCGTGGACCATGTCACAATCACTAAAGACGAACATTGGGACTTTGGCATTTGCATGGCGGTCAGTACAAAGAAGAACATAGAACACTGAAGACGATTTGTTTAAGCATTCAAATGAATGAGGTAATAGAACTGGCAGGGAATCGAGATGATAGCAACATGGTAATACATCAGCGTGCTTGCAAAGACATAGAGAGCAGTATCATTAAACAAATATATTTACATTTCATAAATATTCTTTCACTCTGGCCCGTATTTCCCCAGAAAAGTTACTACCCGGAGAAACCAGTTGTACGACAACACGGCAATCAACACTGACGGTTACCTCGCAATAGCCGTTTTCTTGGAAAAGTGATGCACTAGGAATCCAGGCTAAGATTAGTTGTCTGTATTGCAGCCATTCGCCTTCTGTTGGATACACTGTCTTGGCAGTTCTGACAGCCACGTAACAGGTAATCGAGAGTATCATACACTGGGTGTAACTATCAGTTCTAATTTACAATAACTACGACTGGTCTCTGCGTTGAACTTAGCGGTTTGTTTAGTTTAAGTTGACACACATTCTGAATATCTGACTGTGTGCCAGGTGTTGTTAAAGTAGGTAACGAAACTAAACTGTTGCTGCATCGCCCATTTTAACGCGAGTGATTGTGTTCTATCAATGCTACCAGTCTTATTTCTCGTGTTCATTGGTTTACTGATTGTGTTAAACTAGATACCATGTAGAACAGTGGTTCTCAACATTTTTGGCCCATGCCCCCCCCCCTTTACCATATGTTCAGAACGTCATCCTCCCCCCCCCCCTTTCAAATTTCCTCCCTATAATACCCCCCCCCCCACACACACACACACACAGTATACATAAAAATGGAAGCTAAATTTAATAACACATACTAGAACAAGTCTAGACATCTCCATAAAACGTGATTTGCGGGTCTACTTACGTTATAAAACGACCTTCATTCGGACGAAAAGAACAGAACCATAATATATAGAGGGGAAAACAATATCAAGTAACTGGTTCTTGTATTAATGTGATCTTGAAATATTCTTAATTCCCCCCCCCCCCCCCGGAAACCCTAAAAATCCCCCGGAGAGGAGGGATTCCCCACCGGTTGAGAACCACTGATGTAGAAGATTATTGTGTTAAAATAGATACAATGTAGAAACTTATTGTGTTAAAATAGATATAATGTAGAAGCTTATTGTGTTAAAATGGATATAATGTAGAAGCTTATTGTGTTAAAATAGATATAATGTAGAAGCTTATTGTGTTAAAATAGATATAATGTAGAAGCTTGTTGTGTTAAAATAGATATAATGTAGAAGCTTTTTGTGTTAAAATAGATATAATGTAGAAGCTTATTGTGTTAAAATAGATATAATGTAGAAGCTTATTGTGTTAAAATAGATATAATGTAGAAGCTTATTGTGTTAAAATAGATACAATGTAGAACCTTACTATGTTAAAATAGATACAATGTAGAAGCTTATTGTGTTAAAATATATATACTGTAGAAGCTTATTGTGTTAAAATAGGTATAATGTAGAAGCTTATTGTGTTAAAATAGATATAATGTAGAAGCTTATTGTCTTAAAATAGAAACAATGTAGAAGCTTATTGTCTTAAAATAGATATAATGTAGAACATTAGTGTGTTAGAATAGATATGATGTAGAAGCTTATTGTGTTGGAATAGATATACTGTAGAAGCTTATTGCGTTAGAATAAATATAATGTAGAACCGTACTGTGTCACAATAGATACAATGTAGAACCTTATTGTGTTAGAATTGACACCCGCTATAACCTTATTGTGTCACAATAGATACAATGTAGAACCTTATTGTGTTAAACAGATACAATGTAGAGCACATGTGTCAAACTCAAGGCCCGCGGGCCATATCCGGCCAGCCGTACAATCATACCAGGCCCGAAAGGTCTCAACCGACGTGCATATATATTAGGCCCAAACGAGATTTTTAGGCAAAAATATTTTTTATGGTTACGATATAAAGTGCAAATCTAATTCCCTAATTAGCAGTCTTCCAAATGATAGGCTACCTGAGAGCGTTCTCGCTTCGATCAGAATAAGTGAAAATAAAAGTTGTGTAGTGAGTTAGTGTTCGTCGCTATAGTTACATAGCAACGTTGAGATGCTCGTTTTGGATAGGCGCATAAAAAATGAAAGTAGAGTAATGCCCGGATATTACATTACCTTTTCCAGCTACAGCTAACCTGATATCAATCAAGTGTCTGTCAGTAGATGCACAATCTACAGAAACTCTCAGAAAACAGAGCCTTTCAGAGCCTCTGGGAGGCTGAATATATGTTTACTGATATTGGCGGTAAACCTGTGTGTCTAATTTGTGGATATAATGTGACTGTGATCAAAGAATATAATCTGAGACGGCACTACGAAGCACAAAAAAGTAATTTCGAGTTGTTTCGTAATCCATCTGCCATAGATGTGGAAACTGCACCTGTAAATTTGCAGATGGAGTTAATAGAGCTGCAGTGTAATGGGACACTAAAGGCAAAGTACGACACTGTGGGGCCTGCACAGTTGACTCGTTTCAATCCTGAAGAGATGCCCCGGCTTCGTCTACATGTGGCTCGAACCTTGAATATGTTTGGTAGCACATTTCTGTGTGAGCAGCTGTTTTCTGCGATGAAGATTAACAAAACATCACACAGAAGTCGTCTCACTGATGAACACGTGCAGTCCATCATGAGAATTTCAATGACACAAAATATTACTCCCAACATAAACGAACTTGTAGCCAAGAAAAGATGCCAAACATCGTGCTCTGACAAATTGACATAAGAGTGAACATGTGTATACCAATGATGCTTTATTATTAAAACATTTTTCTGTTTTAATTTATATTAATGTTTAAAAAAGGTTTAATTTTCGGCTTATTGAATGTTTATCCTGTCCGGCCTGCAACCTTACGTTTGATTTGAGTCTTGACCCGCTGAGCGATTGAGTTTGACACCCCTGATATAGAGCCTTATTGTGTTAAAATAGATACAATGTAAAACCTTATTGTGTTAGAACAGGTACACTGTAGAACCGTATTGTGTTAAAATATATTCACTGTAGAACCTTATTGTGTTAGAATAGATACACTGTAGAACCTTATTGTGTTAGAATGGATACCACGTAGAAGGCAGTGAGGCGACAGCCGGCTGTAGGCGACACTCCGATGAAGTAGTGCTGGAGCTGTGCTGTTGTTATCCTTCTAGTTGTAAATCGATGTGTTATTTCGTCTAAGGGTTGTTATAGATTGTATAAGGAATGTTGTAGATCGTATAAGGGATGTTGCACATTATATAAAGGATGTTGTAAATTGTACAATGGATGTTGCAGATTGTTGTCGTGGATTTACTTTATTGTGTCGTCCCTGGAGTGAGGGGAATCAACACCCACATTATTTTTAACCCCATATCATTATTCTGGAGAATCCACCAGATTCCGTCCACCACACTCCCTCAGTCAATGGATACCCCTCTCTCTCTCTCTCTCTCTCTCTCTCTCTCTCTCTCTCTCTCTCTCTCTCTCTCTCTCTCTCTCTCTCTCTCTCTCTCTCTCTAACCACTTGCTCATGCCCCCTCTCACACTTCCCCAAAACAACATACTTAACAATTCTAGCTTCAGAAAATTAATAACAGATTAATTTAATAAAGAAAAGTGTATGTATGTGAGAAGTGTATGTGTAGAATGTATGTCGTATACTCTAGTGTCTCTGCAGAATCAGACCGAACATCTCAGGAGCCAGGTCTGATCATCCTTGTACGGACTACACAACATCATTATAGTCAGCACAAAATGACCTCACCAAACGATGTGTCCCTCCTGCCAGATGTAGACTATCTCCGGTAACCTGTGATAATCACGATACCAGGACATCAATCACAGATATAGTCCGATACTGATCCTACCTTGATCATAAACACTGTCCCTAAATGTTCTTAGAGTTTGAGACTTCACAATTCCTGCATAGTGAAAACGCAGAACACTGCCCCTTGAAATTAACATTATTTCTTTCTAAGAAATGTCCTAAAGTTCTCACCCTCTCTCAAGTATTGTTCATAGTCTCACGGGAATCTACTAATTTCCTTGACACTTCCTATTGTTATTTTCCCATATGATATGGAAAAAAAACACTCACTATTGTTCATGTCTCGTGTGGCGTGTAACACAAACACTATTGGTCTAAGAACTCATCCTGTTGGATGCTTATATGTATCGGCTCACCAGAGCCCTGTTCTTCCGGTCTTATCTATCATAGGCCGAGTGCAAAGGCCGCAGCTTAAACCTTCATGCACTTATTTATCCAGGATGTGAATTTGCAATGTTTCAGTGGTTTTCATCATACCCTGAGGGAACCTGTGAAAGAGAGAACACACCAGGTGAGAGCAACCCGTCACTGATCCCTATTAGATGAGTGTAGGCCGATGGCCTCACTCAGATATATGACAGTGTACCAAACTCTGTCATGGGCAGAGGAGCTCATCACCTCGGTCCGAGCCAGGGTAAGACAAGGAAAGACCAAATGCAAAGCGTAGAACCCCAGTAGACCCCCACTGGAATATCCCACCATTGGACATTTCCCCTATCCCCCAACCATCCTCAATCTCTCTAAATATCATCCCACTTCACTGTTCCCAACCAGCTGAGTTAATTGACCTCTCACACTAGTTAATTTTAACAAGGCGATTTCCTACTGTCGCCGACACTCCTTGAATACCTAACCACAACACAACAACACTATGTTACAATCCTAAACTCTATTTATCACTAGACTGTTCTACCTTATTCACATCTAATGTTATTTAGTAATTACATTATGAACACTCAGCTCTATCTACATCGAATCTACGCTTGCCATAACAGACACATGTTCCTCAACATTAATTGATACTGAACACGCTAGATTCTTTTCTAAACTAAAACAGAGCGAGTCAAAACACTTCCGCCTAGACCAACTCTCTTGTTCAAACTAACGTTAACAAATTCTGTTTTGCATACAGTCGGGGATTTGTCCTTGTGACGTCATTCGATGTAAACACCAGGTTGCCTCCCTGTCGAGACTAGTTTCCCGTACATCAAAAGTCCCTCTCGTCTGTGATATATAGAAATTCCTTTCTCCACTTCTAAGATCTAGCCGACTTTCCTTCCCCCAGACAATGTTGTCTCCAACCTCACAAGCATAGTTATCCCCCTTTCTACTCCGAATACAACAGGCTTTTCTCTCAACGACAATACATCAAACAATGCCGACAAATTTCTCGTTCCTAGGGAACTCTCAAAGACTTATAGTTTCCTGTGATCCGACTTGAGTTTTTCTCCACTAGTAACAAACAATTGCCACTGTGAATACAGACTGGTTCTCTGTAAGTGTATCATCTTATCGTTAACGACAGTGGTCTCGTGACAATTGTATAAGTAATGTTGTAGATTGTACAAGGGATGTTGTAAATTGTATGAGTAATGTTGTAGATTATATAAGTGATGTTGTAGATTGTGTAAGGGATGTTTTATATTGTATAAGGGATGTTGTATATTGTATAATGGATGTTGTAGATTGTATAAGTAATTTTGTAGATTGTTACATATTGTGTAGATTGTATAAGGGATGTTGTAGATGCTGTAAGTAATGTTGTTGTTTCTATAAGTAATGTTGTAAATTGTATGGGTAATATTGTAGATTTTTACATATTGTGCAGAGTGCATAAGGGATGTAGTAGATTGTATAAGATTTATTGTAAATTGCATCAGTAATTTTGCAAATTGTAGATTGTATAAGGGGTATTGTGGATTGTGTAAGAGATGTTGTAGGTTGTGTAAAGGATGTTTTAGTCTGTATAAGTGATGTTGTAGATTGTGTAAGGGATGTTTTAGCCTGTATAAGTGATGTTGTAGATTGTATAAGTAATGTTTTAGGATGATACATGTTGTGTAGATTGTATAAGCGATATTGTAGATTGTATAAGGGATTTATTTAGATTGTATAAAGAATGTTGTAGACTGTATAAGTGATATTGTAGTTTCCATAAGGAATGTTGTAGATTGTATAAGTAATGTTGTAAATTATATAAAGGATATTGTAGATTGTATAAGGAATGTTGTAAATTCTATAATGGATGTTGTAGATTGTATATCGTAGATAAAAAAAAAGCCAGGAATAATATTCGGAGGTTATAATATAAATAATATACACTATGCAGATGACACAATATTGATGGCGGATAATGCAAAAGATCTACAACATTTGTTGGACATTGTAGTAACAGAGAGTGCAAAGAAATGACTCTCCTTAAATATCAACAAAACAGTAACAATAGTGATATCAAAGAAAAAGACCACACCCAGTTGTGAAATAGAGATAGAAATGAAAATTGTTCAACAAATTGATAGTTTTAAATATCTAGGGACATTTATAACATCAGATGTAAGATGCACAACAGAGATTAAGAGCAGAATAGGGCAAGCAAAGGCTGCATTTAAGAAAATGGGGAGTATCTTATGCAATAGGTCACCATCATTGAATGTAAGAAAGAGAGTGCTGATGTTCTATATAGAACCTGTTTTGCTGTATGGCTGTGAATCTTGGAATGTAAATGAACAAATTAAGAAGAGATTGGAAGCAACAGAGATGTGGTTCCTGAGACGAATGTTGCGAATTCCTTTGACTGCCAAAGTAACCAACAACGAGTACCTGAAAGAGGCTAATGAAACTAGAACATTATATACAACAATAAGACAGAGACAAATAACTTTTTCTGGTCATGTGATGAGAAGGGAAGCATTGTAGAACATCGTGACAACTGGAAAGATCGAGGGGAAGAGAGGCAGAGGCAGACCAAGAGAAATGATGCTGGATGGATTGAGACGGTGGCATGGAGGAATATCAACAGCGGAGTTGATCCAGAAAACTAAAGACCGAGATCTGTGGAGAGTCATCAACGCCTACGCCAGCCGGCATGGCACTTGATGATGATGATGATGAGATTGAATAAGGGATGTTATGGATTGTGTAAGGCAGGGGTGGCCAACCTTTTCAGCAGGCGGGCCAAATTTCGGAAATAATATTTCCTGCCGGGCCACGCACCTAATTTTTTTTTTTTTAATTGTTGTTATTGATTAAAGTAAATAAGCAAGCGTGCTACAACTTCGACCACATAGTCGCTCCCCGGTAGGTGAGATCGTGTTCAAACGCTTGCCTGGTTTAATGTAAACCAAAATAATATATCTTGTTAATTAATTTACCTTTCCCTTGTAGATGAGTATTATTATTAACGTCATTTAGGTGGCTAGTTAAATCGACCAGAAATGCAAAGTCGCAAACCCACTCTTTGTCTTTAAACTCTGGGATACTTTTCGACTTGCTTGCAAAGAATGATTGTATTTCGAGTTGCAAATCAAACAATCTTTTCAACAATTTGGCACGGGTCAGCCATCTTACTTCTGCATCTTCTTCTTCTTCTTTCGTTCGCCTAAATTATGTTTATAACTGCAATGTTGTCTCTTGTATGAATCTAACAGTCTTTTTTAGTTCATTCAGCGGTCCATAGAGTTTATCTTCCACTGTTGTCTCTCTAGGCCAGAAGGTTCGCCTGGATATGTTGTAGTTTGGGCAATCCTGGAGTATGTGCTCTGCTGTCTGCGACGCCAAACCACATGTGCACATGGCTGAGTCACCAATCTTGAATTTTGTATACATGTGGTTGCGTAATCTATTGTGTCCTGTTCTGAGGCGCAGAAGAATGACCTGTTCTGGTCTGTCCATAACGTGGTAGTCGTCTTGAGTAAGGTTTGGTGGCCTTCTGACTGATTTGATCATTCTTTTCTTTTGGTGGTATGTAATAGGCACATCTGGTTGTTCTTCTTGTGCTCCTTCCTTAGCCAATCGATCAGCTCTGTCTTTTCCGGGGATTCCACGGTGGGATGGTATCCACTGTATGGTGATCTTACGATGACTGCTAAGTTCAGAAAGTAGTGTCCTCAGAACTGGCAATTTCCCAGACAGGAGCGCCTCTATTACGGATTTTGCATCTGTCAATATCACCACAGGTTGTGTACCATGGCTGGTATTTTGTAATTTCTCTGTGGCTATCTTGATTGCCTCAATTTCAGCATCATAATTATGGCAGTACTTTCCTGTTGGAATTACTTCTGCATAAAATGTAACGTCATGATAATCTGAGTCCAAAGAATAGAAATTCTTGGAACTGACGGTGACTCAACCCGTTCGAATTCATGAAGATCACTATTTTGACGACTACTTTCACGACATGGTCCATTTTTGAGGGGCTTCGAAAATAAATTCTCCTGATGATTAATGCAATGAAAATTTAGCATAAGTGTTACCTACTTTGGAGGCCTAATTTTCAATCAATTTTACTAAACCTTCAGGTTTCCCAACCATTGCTGGGGCACCATCCGTTGTTATGCCCGATAAGTTGTTAAGTTGTAACAAAAAGCAATTCAATGTCGATGTAACTACTTCTAACAAATCTCGTAACTTAGTAGTGTCCTTAGGTGGATACAGCGCCGCTAATTCTTCTGTCTTTTTAAAATCGATGTCAACTATTATGCTATTATCAGACAGACTGTGGGATCAACACCTTGTGCCACATTTATTGAAAGACAGAAGATCAAGTGGTTTGGCCATGTTGTTAGAATGCAACACCAGCAACTACCATCACGGGCCTTACATCAAAGATCATCTGCGACGAGACCAAGAGGACGCCCAAGAAGAAAATGGATTGACGACATCAAAGACATTGTACAGCCACACGGAATGACACTATCCAGTGCCGCCCACCGGGATCTGGAACGCAAATTATTCCTCCCCACGCCGTTTGATGGCAGAAGTGGAAGAAGATGATGATGATGATCAACACCCACGATAAAAATTGCCAGCTTAGCAGTATCTGCCATATCTGTGCTTTCATCCATTGCTAGAGCATAAAATATAAACTCGGATGCTCGACTTTTCAAATTACCTTCAATATATTTTCCAATGTCGTCCACACGCCTAGTAATAGCCTGACGAGACAGACATATATTTTGAGAAATCCTTCTTCTTTTCTGGACACAGAGTTTCAACGACGCTCGCCAAACATCCCTTAACCATTTCACCATCTGAATATTGCTTCGTTTTTTTTTTTTTAAATAACACATAACTAGCTTTTACAGAGCATGTTGACTCTGAACCGGCTCTAGTAATTATCCTTTGTTGTGCAGAAATTTTTTTTGTTTTTGTAAAGTCATTTACTTGGTCTTGTCGAAATTGCCCTTTGTACTTATAAAACGTATTTGCATGTTTAATCTCGTAGTGCCGTTTGATGTTATTCTCTTTCAACACAGAAACAGGTTCGTTGGATATCAAGCATATGAGCTTTGTTTTAATTTCCACGACAAAATAGTATATAGTCCACCTGTCTTGAATACTTCTTAATTCTTCTGTGATTCTTCTCTTCTTTGGTCCAACGTCTTTACTAGCTGACGCCATGGTTACGTAATACCTCAAATACACTTAATGAATATTCACACAACAAAAACCCACATCAAAATAATATTGATAATCTATATTAATCATACCTTTCTCGCTGATGTTCTCAGCCAATATCCAACCAATATTATTTCTTCCTTCAACAACATCCACTCAGAGAAATATCAGGAACAGAGAGTTTATATCTAATACCACAAAGTCTTTTCACAAACTAAACCACCATGGTTCCTACAGTCTATGGTCCATAATATTCCCTTTACGAATGTTCATGTTTAAGTCACTGGAGTAGAACTAGCCAGGTTAATAAGTTCCCAAGGTGCACATATTCATTCTGCTAAATGTTCCGGATTTGGGAGTATCCGGTGAAACATTCCTCAAGCGATGAAATATACCTGATAATAAATTTCCTCAGAAGTTACGAACATCCACAGGGCAGATTAACTTCAGGAGTTACAAATGGCCATAGTTCAGATAAAGTTCAGACGTTATAAATATCCACAGGGCTGGTAAACTTCAAGAGTTATAAATATCCAAAGGGCATATAAACTTCAGGAGTTATACACATCCATAGGGTAGATAAACTTCAAGAGTATTAAATATCAATAATGATACCAGTCAAGGATGGAAATTATCCATACATGATAAACGACGGGCAGTAATAAGTTTCAGGGGGTGAAAAATATCTACGATAATGCCGTTCAGGTTTTCAAAATGTCCTCATAGATAAAGTTCAGGTTTTAAAAATGTCCAGGTGGAAACAATCCATGTTTTGTAAATGTCCATCTGGATATCTGCCAGGTTTCGACAATGTTCATAACCCTTCTCCTGAATTTAACAACTAGCCATGAAGGGAGGACTCAGCTGGTGCATTTACTTGAGTAGTAGGTACATTGGTGTTGGCCAGGCCATCCTCTTATATACATTTATCATTCACTCAATAGACTTCTATAATCTTGAGATTGTCGTAAACATGGAGATAACATGTATAAAGTTAACATTTATGTTCATTTGACCTAGCTCCGCGAGCTGCAACATGACCCCCGGCGGGCCACATGTGGCCCGCGGGCCTCGTGTTGGCCACCCCTGGTGTAAGGGATGTTTTAGATTGTGTAAGAAATGGTGAAAATTGTATAAGTAATGTAGACTGTATAAGTAATATTTTAGCCTGTATAGCTGATATTTTTGATTGTATAAGTAATATTGTAGATTGTGTAAGGGATATAGATTTTTTTAAGGGATGTTTTAGACTTCGGAGGTTGAGAGTCGTCTCATTTGTCTGTTTCTGTTTTAACAGGATCTCGTGATTTGCACGTATGTGAGAAGTGAATTTCTCCGCCCTATGTCAAGATGTCAGGCCAGAAAGACGTGAATCTACTCCTTGTTGGTCGAACAGGCAATGGAAAAAGTGCCACGGGAAACTCGATCCTTGGTCAGAATTTCTTCCATGCAAGCATGAACAGCGAACCGCTGGCAGAGGCCGATATTAGCATAGGAAAACGAGCAGAAGACCTCCGACATATCTTTGTGGTGGATGGGCCCGGCATTGGGGACGCCAGTTTGAACGATCCTGACGGCGTACTGAAAACTATATCATTGACTGAAACGGCGTTAAAGAAATGTCCTGATGGTTTCAATGCTGTGCTGCTGGTTCTGAAATATGGAGAGCGGTTCACAACCCAAGAGAAGGATGCAATCCGCATGCTGAAGGGTATTTTAGGATCCAGGGTGTTGGAGAGTCACGGAGTGGTTGTCATGACGCGAGGAGACAATTTTGAGATCGATCAAGAAGAAGATGGCATGTGTTTTGAGGATTGGTGTGGAAGACAAACTGGGGACGTGGCTGCAATATTTCAAGAATGCAAGCGTAGATTTGTGCTCTTTGATAACAGGACAAAGATAGCTGCCAAGTTAGATGAACAGCGCCGGAAACTACTGGACCAAGTGTACAAGCTTGGTCGCTACACGATGCAGGATTATGTTAGGGCAGAAGATGATCGCCGCAGACTGAAACTTGCCAGTGAATTTGACAGCATGGAAGAAAAAACTAGAGCATTTGTTGATAAAACTACAGCTGAGATCAATGAATTAGATATTTCTAGAAAACCAAATGACGCCAAAGACAAAGTAACTGCCCTCCAAGGTAAACTGAACACATACAGACAAGAACTACAGGAGAAGACGGAGGGGTCAGACGTAGCCACAGGCCTGCTGCTTCAACTGGACATTCTGGGTTTTAGTCTGGGAAATAAACTGGAGATGGCTACCCGCACACTGGAGCTACAGGCGAAAGCAGCACAAGGCAGAAAACAAAAAGACACCAGCAAGAAGTCCAGAAACAAGGAGGTAAATTTTGCTTGGATATTCAGCGACAGATTATGTGTCATCAGTCATTGTTGCATTTATTGTCTGCACTGTCACTATATGTAAATCATCGAATCACATGATTTGTGTCAGGGTGGACAGATCGCAGCAGGTAAACATGGCCTCACACACAGACACACACAAAGAAACACACAGACATGTACGCACACATTTCACCAGATGTTTGGTTCTGTTGACTTGTCTTGTGGCCTGAGCGTGATGTGGCCGAGTCGTCAAGCACTCTGTCTCGAGTTACAAAGTTTCTGGGTTCCTTGTCGGACTAGTCATTCGGTGGACGAGTACCATGTTTGGTAGCGCAATGGAGTGGGTCATCCGGTGGACAAGTGTCATGTTTGGTAGCGCCCTGGAAGTGGTCGCCGGTGGACAAGTGCCATGTTTGGTAGCGCCCAGGAGGTGGTCGCTGGTCGACGAGTGCCGTGCTTAGTAGCGCCCTGAGGGTGGTCGCTGGTCGACGAGTGCCGTGCTTAGTAGCGCCCTGAGGGTGGTCGCTGGTCGACGAGTGCCGTGCTTAGTAGCGCCCTGAGGGTGGTCGCTGGTCGACGAGTGCCGTGCTTAGTAGCGCCTTGGAGGTGGTCGCCGGTGGAGGATTGTCATGCTAGGTAGCGTCCTGGAGGTGGTCGCCGGTGGACGAGTGCCATGTTTGGTAGCGCCCTGGAGGTGGTCGCCGGTGGAGGAGTGCCATATTTGGTAGCGCCCTGGAGGTGTTCGCCAGTGGATAAGTGCCATGTTAGGTTATTTTTGGACTGGATGTGGAAGCCATCCCCCAGCCCACCCCTCCTAACTCGCCTTTTACAGCATGCTTTGTGTTTACAGTGTTACTGTTCTGTGCTTGCCCTGCAGGTCCCGCTAACACACAATGTTACAGTGTTACTGTTCTGTGCTGACCTACAGGTCTCGGTAACACACGGCCAATGTTAGTGTTACCTACTTGCCCTGCTGGTCTCGGTAACAAACAGACAATGTTACAGTGTTACCTACTTGCCCTGCTTGTCTCGGTAACAAACAGGCAATGTTACAGTTGGTCAGGTTTTAACAGACAGACTCAGTGGCTCAGTGGCTAGCACGCTTACGTGCAGACCTGGTTGTTTGTGTTTGAACCCCCATTGAGACAGAAGTGGTTGTTCAATTGACGTGGGCTACTAGGGAGGTCGCCGGTCTCTCTGGTCTAGAGGTTACACGACTTTCTCCGTAATCTCGTATATTCTCGTAAGTGACGTGAATTTGTAGCGGTTCTATCCGCGTCGGTAACTTACGGGGTATTGAGCCGGTCGCTCAGAAAGCAATGGCAAACTACTGAGCGTAATCTTGCCAAGAAATCAACAGTCAGCTGAAAGATGCTGATGTTGACAGCGATGGCCTGTAAAGAATATGCGAACAAAACAAAAAAAACTAGGGAGGTCCAGGCTGACACAGGTACCACGGAGTGCCATAGGAAGTCAATGCGTCTAAGTAACTCACAGCACGTCGCTTGGTCCATGGACATATGGCGCTACCACAATATACCCAGTTCAGGTCACGTGGTCGAGGGGGGAGAGTCATGTGACTTGACGGTCTAGATACAATCTGATCAGGTAAGTACATACATACACACGCACGATGTCACAGCTGCAGCACGTTCAATTGGCTGTCCTGTCAGTTTTGACTCCATTGTAGTGTGAAGTCTGACGCCAAACAACCCTACCACCGATTGATGGTGCCAGGGCTTCCAGTAATAGTTAGGGGGGGGGGGCGCAAAACGATTAGCATTATAGGTCTGTTCGTAGGTCTGAACCTAGTACCCCGCCCCCTGATTGACCTTGCAAAAACGGACCTACGGTGACCTTCAAAGCGCCTGCGTTCTGGTACTTCCGGGCGAACCGGCGCGAAACCAGCCAATGTGCGGCGCGGTGTGCTGTGATCGACGATCCCGCCCCCGCTCCGGCCCGACTGCCCCCGGGACCGCTCGAAGACAGCGAGGTAAGTCCAGGGCATGTGGAATACTGATAAGAGTTCTATGGATAAGTAGACCAAATATGCACCGTCACGGGGGTCTACAGATGCATACATTAGTGTGTGTGTGTGTGTGTGTGCGTGCGTGCGTGCGTGTGTGCGTGCGTGCGTGCGTGTGTGTGTGTGTGTGTCCGGGGGTGCATGTGAACAGGCGGGGCAGCGAACCGGACCGGCGTGGTCGGGTGGAGTGCAGTGATCAAACCCAATACATCGGTGCGTACAGACACGCTGAAAGCAACCGGTTCTCACGTGGTACACGTACAACCAAGAATTTGTGTTTGATGTCATGCAAATTGACTGTTGAAATTATTGTAATAATATCCGTTATTGAAGAAAAAGATTACATGTGGAACTCCGAAATTGATATTAAATTGGAATTAAGTAAAGTTTAAAATATTCTCTCTAGGTACACTAACACGTTATTCGTGATTACATATATGTAACCTTTGTATTATAGATTTTGTTTATATAATAATAGAAGAGAGCATTGAATAAAATAATATTAAAACTAGGTAAAGGCCATCTTTAAAAACAAAAAAAAAACATTCTAGTTATTGCCCTTAGAGTATTTAATAGCTGGCTATGCCCCCTAACTGTTTATCTTGATATTTCTAATGTACATCATACACACACTGTTAATCGAATGTAATGTGCGTTAAAATTAACTCACGGTAATGAAATTTGGAATATATAGGTCTTAAATGGTGCTGAATCACGTGAACAACATCGCCGAAGGTGTAAACAAATATTCTAAGGCACTTTGCTTGGGCGCCAATTATGTAAACACCACGAAAAGATAGGCAGATGTGAACACATAACTACAATTTATGTCAGAAATGGGATCGAAAGGTAAAACTGGTGTGTAAGCGAGGATTTTGACAAATTTGCTTTAGTTTGCAGTAATCTCGCAAAATCGGTAAAAATTATTCTGCTCGCAGCTACTGGCTACGTACTTACTACATGACAAGACAAACATTCAAATGGCTATTTCAGAGCACAGTGCTTATCTAGGTGATGTTTCCTTTTAGCTATATTGTAATTCCGCAGAATGCTTAACTTGAACAGAATTATTAATGCACGTAGTGTTCAAGCAAGGCATTACTATCATATTTATCATCCTCATCCAGTGCTTTGTCGGTTGGTGTGGGTGTTCGTGCCTATCCACAAAGTGTGGTATCCGACGTCTTGGAGCAATTCGTGTGGTGACTCTCTTCAGCCGAGGAGTAAAGTATCAACAGTGAATATGTGTTTGTGTGAATGTTTGTGTGTGTGTGTGCGTGCGTGTGTGTGTGTGTGTGTGTGTGTGTGTGAGAGAGAGAGAGAGAGAGAGAGAGAGAGAGAGAGAGAGACTGGTTGCTATACAGATCTAAAATATTATCACAACGCCCGGGCAACGTGGAGAAGTAAACTAGACCCGACCCAATCCTAATAACATGTGCGTGATTCCATTCCAAGAATTTGACATAAATATCACATATATGTGAAAGTTAGTAGTACGACATTCCGTCTTCGAGTCGTATTTCAGTTTCGCCTCTGAACCAGAAATACTTTCTTATATCGCTTATGTGTCGGCACAACAAACATTAAGAAGCTGAATTTTCAAATCTCATGCGGGAGGATCCGTAACTACTTCCGGTTTTGTATATATAAACAGGCATACTTTAATTATTAAGAGTAATATTTAACAAATAGTGTTTTTGATATGTGAAGTGAAAAGAAAAGACGGCGGCTTGGGTTAGGAGGTCTACCATTAACAATTTCGATGCATATTTACGGACCCGATCGTCAGAAGACCTTGCATTTTTCCGTTATATAGCTATTGTAAAGTAACCGATTATATATTATAAAGGCGGTTATTACTGTCTGTAGTGGATTGGACTTAAACACTGTCATCTTACCAATGGCGAAGTAGTAGAAACACAAGACTTGTCCTTAGGCTGTGTGATGGTGTACAACCACTCACACGGGCACGTGTCTAAGGAATACATACGGACACGTGGTTAATGACTACAACCGGATCACGGGGGGAGTTACATACACCGGATCACATGCATAACGAAACATGCTAAATACGTGGGTAATCGTTAACTCAGTCAAAGATAGCGGTGCTTCCGATCACAAATGTAAGGGGTGCAGCCAGTAAATATGCTCACTAGTTAAAGCCGGTCAAAGATGGCGCTGCATCTGGTCACGAGCATAAGAATACATCCGAGACACGAGGGTAATGGCTAAGACCGGACCACGTAGGGCGCTGCTCCGTCGCATCCATAACAATACATCCGAGAAACGAGGGTAATGCTTACGACCGGACCACGTGGGGCGCTGCTCCGGTCGCATAAAATATATAAAAATATACACCGCCATAAACATACATCCGAGATACGTGGTTAACTGATTCGCTGCCGACCGCCAACCGATTGCAAAACAGTCTCAACTGTTTTGTCCCTTCGTTAATATATTGCCAAGATTTGTGCGGTCCATTTGTTTCTTTCGTTTGCGATCCCTTGCTCAATTTTAATACCCTGAAACGAATTTTTACACCGAAAGAAGTTTTTTCATTTACATAAAGGCCACGAGTCATCGACATTTGGTGACTAAATCGTGTGGATGAGTTTAAAAGTTGTGTTAAAAAAGTTATAGTTACTCGCGGTTTTAGGAATTGCATGGGTCCTTGATTTTCGGCCTCATTTACATCAGATAAAAGTTTTAAACAATGTTAGATTGTAGTTATTCTTATTTAAAGTAAATTTGTGAACGATTCTAAACTGATAGCACACGTTAAATGTGTTTTTTTCCGGTTAAAATATATTATTTTTGAATGTAAACAAACAAACTAACTCTTAGCCGCTAACCGTGAAGGTTTGTCATCATGTCGAATTAGTTGATGGGCCACACTTGTGCCCCTAAAGCTTGCTTTGCCTATCACAAAGTATTTAAGAAGTATTTAAATAATTAAATTAAAAGAATAATAATTATAACTAACTAAAAAATAGCGTACATTTTGTGTTTATCGGCAGAAAACGGTCAAAACATGTCTCGTGATTTTCCGACATTTTCCATTTTATGTGACAATGATGCGATTCAAAATAGGATGCTTTTATTGTAATTTATTGGTGTTATGGAGCCGTTCTAGTGATTTTTGTGTAGCAAAGTGGTGCAGTTATCATAATTCAGTAAGTTTCATTGGATTTTAAACACCGTCGGAGCAGTAGCGCCTTGGTAAGTGGAAATTCCACATACTTGTCACCTCTGTCATCAATTTATTGTTTACAACATCTGCTAATATTATTATTATATTTCTAACTTTTAGCAACAGTAGCAATACCAATGTGTTCCTTGTGCAATGTCCTTTAATTTGATATATAATACAATATATTTACTACCATTTTAACAATGTTTAGATCAATATTGTGGCATACCCCTACTTCCCATTTTCTGCCATCAATTTCTGCTTGGGCAAAACCCATGTTTTGTTTGGCACTCAATCAGTTTTAAGAGGGATACTAAAAAAAACTGCCTATTGTCGAGCAAGGGGACCTAATTCATGATGACCATTTGTATGGGATTGATTCCACTACATCGGCAACATTGCATGTGAAGGCTAAAATGGTTGCCCTTCTCTCTCTATTCTATATCCGTTAGGGTGGTCCACCGTGTAACACCAAAGAACATCATGACATCAATAAACATAAGACACTTTCGATTGTAGTATACAAAACTATAACCAAGTTAGAGTGTCTGACTAAGCCTTTCTCATAGTCATAGTGCAGAGATGTGATCACCTATACCAGTCGGGGATGACGTACTGTACGTAAAGCTATTGTGTCATACATCGACGAGTGGCTAGCGCTTGATGTCAGATTATAATATTACACACGAACACAACCAACTGTCCCGACTCAACCTTAGGCGTATCGTGTAACATGCCATGTCACGTGCCAGCTGACCTGTCCAGTGATGTTAGCTCGGCTCAAAGAAAGGATTTTACACGTTCACTACCTCTCTGTGTCTATTCGGGACTTTGCAACTTTCTACAGAAACCTATTTTAAATGCCAATATATGTTTTACAACTTGTCTACTCATTGTTCTACGTTTAATAGCCAGACAAAAGTACAGACTATATGTATCACTTCAACAATCAAATAAGAAAATATGGTAGACAAATTATTAAAACGGTTGGCCAAATACAGACATATCTCGAAAACACTTATGAAGAAATAGACAACTTTGTTAATCAAATGTGAACAAATATCGGTCAAGGAGAGAAATATTTCAACTAAACTTATAAATAGATCAGTCAAACTTTTTTTTTTTTTTTAAATGTGTTACCCAAATGCGAAAAATGTTGGCCAAATACAGAAAGATCTCATCCAATTTTATGAAAAGTAGGAAACATTGTTAACCAAAGGGGGAAAATATTGGCCAGGTAAAAACATATTTCAACCAAACTTGCAAATATTTCAAACAAACTTATAAAAAGTAGGAAACTTTGTTAACCAAAGGTGACAAAATATTGTTCAAGTAAAGAAATATCGCATCCAAATTTATGAAAAGTAGGAAACGTTGTTAAACAAATGTGAAAAAATATTGTACACATAACGAAACATCTCGTTCAAACTTATGAAAACTAGGAAAATGTGTTAGCCGGAGGGGAAAGATATTGGCCAGGTAACGAGATATCTCGTCCAAAATTATGAAAAATGGGGAAAAGGTGTTAACCAAGTGTGAAAAAGTATCACACAAAGAGAGAAATATCGCGTCCAAACTTATAAAAAGTAGGAAACTTTGTTAACCAAATGTTAAATAATAGTTGCTCAGTAAAGAAATAATTCATCATAACCTTAAAAAAAGTAGGAAATTGTGTTAACCAAAGGTAAAAAAAAAAGTATTTGCCTAGTAAAGAAATATTGCGGCCAAACGTATAAAACGTGGGAAACTTTATTAACCAAATGTGAAAAATATTTGCCAAATAAAGAAATATGGCTCCCAAAAACTTTAAAAAGTAGGAATATTTGTTAACCAAATGTGAAAAATGTTGACCAAACTTATATCTCACCCAAACTTATAAAAAGAGGAAAAATGTGTCATCCAAAGTGAAAAATGGTAGCCGCATTAACTCTTTCGCTACCGCGAGCCCATCTGGTGCCACGATGGATCTGCTGTGATGGCAATTGGTACTTTTATTGCCACAAAATGATCAGTGGTTTATTTGATTCATTTCTGCTCCATTTCGGAATTTTAAGTTACAGTAAACATAAAAGTCGCACAGCAGAAATATAGCTACGTCATGATTGAGTCGTCAAACATTAGTTAACATTGGATTTTTGTGTATTTTCAGTTTTAAAGTTGTTTATTTTGGTTTTTCACAAAGGAAACGCCCACCAGTTTGCGTCCACATAGTATGACTTGAGATCAAGCTAGATTATTGTTTATAACTGTTTTAAATAATAGTGATTCCGATATCAGTGAATATTTAGAAAGAAGTTTTAGTTGTGTCTAAAGTTTTAGCACGTGGTGATAAAGAAAAATCAGTGAATGTTCGTCAACAGCTGAGTGTCTGACAAGGAAGCACGAATGGCTGAAGTTTACGTCTGTCATTATTGCTATGGGACTTGATCCAAAACCATGTATCAAAGACTACTGGTGTACTAGTGCACATTTATATACTCCTTGGTATGCCACTGCCACTACGTTTCCCAGTAATCGATTAGAATATATTTATCACACCATGTTTCACGTATGTGAACCAGAGGCAAAAAAAAAATTTGATCCTCCTGTTGACATGATTCTGAAGAAATTCCAGGAAGCATTTTACCCATTTGAAAATGTGTCCATTGATGAAATGATTATTTGGTGGAAGGGCTAAAAAAAAAAAGCTAAAAAAAAAAAAACATGCATTGTTGTCTCTACCAAGTCTGTAGTTAGAATTGTTGAGAGCGGATTGCGAAAACCGCAAAGCAAGCTGAAGATGATCTCCATGAATATAACATGTCGATGAATGGCTGCGACAGAATGGACCAAATGGTTGGATATTATAATATCCATGATAGGAAAACCATTAAGTGGTGGAAGAAGATCTACTACTGGATCTTTGAAATTGCACAGATCAATGCTCACATCCTACATTCCATATGGCAAACAGAGAAAGGAGGAAAAAAATTGTCATTGAAGAATTTCAAGTAAAGGAAAGTACTCATCGCGAAGCAGCTCAGAGTATTCCTGAAAGTTTGACACTCTGCCTGCCGAAGAATTTCAGTCTGTTGCAGGAAATTATGTCGAAAGAGTTACATGAGGCAAGCATTTAATAGAATTTGTCGGTGTCAATAGAGACGGTGTTTTTGCAGCACTCGAACTAAACGACACATATCATCTTTTATTTGCTCCGGCGGCACTAATAGACCACACTTGTGCGCCAAAGTTTGCTTTGCAGCCTATCACAAATAGACTGCCACATATAGTAAATAAAAACAAACAGACATGACAATTAAATGTAAATCTGCCTAGTGTTTTCCTAATTTTTGTCTGAAAAAAGAAAAATACATGATTTATTAGATTTTAATGAGCTATACTGTTTATATTCTTGAAGACAAGTGGTGTTTGTTTGATTATTCAGTAAATTAATCATGATTAGCAGTATAGGAGTGTAGAAAACACATAAGTGCAATGTTTACATTATTTTTAGCTATTTTTGTCCAATTATTTTACACATTATATTATTATTTTTATTATATTTACAATTTGAAGCAAAAATTCTCCTACCAACATATTCCTTGTGCAATCCCCTTTATTTTGATATATAATACAACATTTCTGCTACAATTTTAACCATTTTCATAACATTATTGTGACATACACCAACTTCCAGATTTCGGCCATTAGTTTTTTTCATTTTTGTGAAAAAGACATGGTTCAGAATATGCACCAAAACTTCCTTTTGGGTGATTTAAATGAGCAATACTGTTTATATTCTTGAAGACAAGTGGTGTTTGTTTGATTATTCAGTAAATTAAACATTATTAGCAGTATAGGAGTGTAGAAAACACATTATAAGTGCAATGTTTACATTATTTTTACCTATTTTTGTCCAATTATTTTACAAATTATATTATTATTTTTATTATATTTACAACCTGAAGCAAAAATTCTCCTACCAACATATTCCTTGTGCAATCCCCTTTATTTTGATATATAATACAACATATCTGCTACAATTTTAACCATTTTCACAACATTATTGTGACAGACCCCCACCTTCAAGATTTCAGCCATTATTTTTTGTCATTTTTGTGTGAAAAATACATGGTTCAGAATATGCACGAAAACTTCTTTTTGGGTTATTTTAATGAGCAATACTGTTTATATTCTTGAAGACAAGTGGTGGTTTGTTTGATTATTCAGTAAATTAAACATGATTAGCAGTATAGGAGTGTAGAAAACACCTTATAAGTGCAGTTTTTAATATAATTTTTACCTCTTTAATTTCAGTTGTTATTACCTCTCATTATTGTCATAATATTTGTAACCTATCAATTAATTATTAACACTGTCATGTTCCTTGTGCAATCCTCTTTAATTTGATATGTAATACAATAGATCTGCTACCATTTTAACCATTTTAAAGCATTATTGTAACACACCCCTAGTTCCAATTTTCTGCCATAAATTTATGTTTGGTCACAGCCCAGTTTTTGTTTGGTAGTGAAAGAGTTAAGAAAGTTTTCAACCAAACTTATAAATATCGTAACCAAACTTATGAAAAGTAGGAAAATGTGTTGACCAAAGGGGAAAAACGTTGGCCAAGTACAAAAAAACATATTTCATCCAACCTGCAAATAGCTCGACCAAACTTATAAACAGTAGGAAACTTTGTTAACCAAATGTGAAAAATATTTGCCAAGTAAAGAAATATTGCTGCCAAACTTATAAAAAGTATGGAACTTTCTTAACCAAAGGTGAAAAATTTTGACCGAGGAGGAAATAGCTCGTCCAAATTTATGAAAAGTAGGAAACTTTGTTGAACAAATGTGAAATATATTTGCAAAGTAAAGAGATATTGCGCCTAAACTTATAAACAAAAAGAAGGAAAATTTTGTTAAACAAATGTGAAAAATGTTGGCCCTAATTTCAACTAAATTTATAAATATCTCACTCAAACTTATGAAAAGTAGGACAAAATTTGTTGGAAAACTGGCTGAACCTTTACATATGTGATTGGAAGCACCACCATCTCTGACTGGAGTTAACGATTACCCACGTGTTCAGCATGTATCGTTATGCATGCGATCCGGTGTATGTAACTCCCCCACGTGGTCCGGTTGTAGTCATTAACCACGTGTTCGAATGTATTGCTTAGACACGTACCCGTGTGAGTGGTTGTACACCATCACACAGCCCAAGGACGAGTCTTGTGTTTCTACTACTTTGCCATTCGTATGATGACAGTGTTCAAGTCCCATCCACTACAGACAGTAATAACCGCCATTATAATATATAATCGGTTACTTTACAATAGCTATATAACGGAAAATGCAAGGTCTTCTAACGGTCGGATCCGTAAATATGCATCGAAATTGTTAATGGTAGACCTCCTAACCCAAGCCGCCGTCTTTTCTTTTCACTTCACACATCAAAAACACTTTTTTTTTTTAAATATTTCTCTTAATAATTAAAGTTTATCTTTTTGCATATTACAACACCGAAGTAGTTATGTATCCTCCCGCATGAGATTTTGAAAATTCGGCTTCTTAATGCTTGTTGTGCCGATACATAAGCGATATAAGAAAGTATTTCGGGTTCAGAGGCCAACCTGAAATGCGACTCGATGACGGCATGGTGTACTACTAACTTTCACATATATGTGATATTTATGTCAAATTCTTGGAATGGAATCACGCACATGTTATTAGGATTGGGTCGGGTCTAGTTTACTTCTCCACGTTGCCCGGGCGTTGTGATAACATTTTAGATCTGTATAGCAACCAGTCTCTCTCTCTCTCTCTCTCTCTCTCTCTCTCTCTCACACACACACACACACACACACACACACACACACACATTCACACAACTATATATTCACTGTTGATACTTTACTCCTCGACTGAAGGGAGTCACCACACGAATTGCTCAATGGCGTTGGATATCACACTTTGTGGATAGGCATGAGCACCCATACCAACCGACAAGGCACTGGATGATGATGATAAATATGATAGTAATGCCTTGGCTGAACACTACCCGTATTAATCATTGTGTTCAAGTTAAGCATTCTGCGAAATTACAATATAGCTTTCAGGAAACATCACCTAGATAAGCACTGTGCTCTGACATGGCCATTCGAATGTTTGTCTTGTCTTGTAGTAAGTACGATGCCAGTAGCTGCGAGCAGCATAATTTTTTTTACCAATTTTGTGAGGTTACTGTAAACTAAATGCAGATTTGTCAAAATCCTCTCTTACACACCAGTGTTACCTTTCGATCTGTCCCATTTCTGACATAAATTGTAGTTATGTGTTCACATTTTCCCATCTGTGTAGTGTTTACATATTTGTTTACATATCCCTAGAATATTTGTTTACACCATCGACGATGTGTTCACGTGATTTAGCACCGTTTAATACCTCTATATTCCAAATTTCATTACCGTGAGTTAATTATAACGTGCATTACATTCGATTAACAGTGTGTATAAGGTGTACTTTAGAAATATAAAGATAAATAGTTAGGGGACATAACCAGCTATTCATACTGTAAGGGCCATAACTATAATTCGTTTTTTAAAGACGACCTTTATCTAGTTTTAATATTATGATTTTTTTGCAGTGTCTTATTATATTATTATATAAGAAAGATCTACAATACAAAGGTTAAATATATAAGATTATAAATAATGTTTTAATTTACTTATAGAGAATGTTTTAAACTTTACTTAATTCCATTTTATAATCAATTTCCGAGTTCCACGTCTAATATTATTTTCTACAACGGATATTATCTAAGTAATTTCAACAGTCAATGTGTATGACATCAAACATCAATTGTAAGTGTACCACTTGAGATCCGGTGGCTTTCAGCGTGTCTGTACGCACCGGTGTATTGGGTTTGATCACTGCATCCCCATCCGACCGCGCCGGTCTGGTTCGCAAGCTCACCTGTTCACATCCACCTCGGAGACACACACATACATGTATACATCCTTAGACCCCCGTGACGGTGCATATTTGGTCTACTTATATCCATATCACTCTTATCAGTATTCCACATGCTCGAGGCTTGGATCGCTGTCTTCGAGCGGTCCCGGGGGCGGTGGGGCCGGAGCGGGGGCGGGATCATCGATCACCGCACATCGCGCCGCACACCGGCCGTTCGCGCTAGTTTGCCTGGACGTACCAGATGGCAAGAGCTTTGAAAGTCATCGTAGGTCCGTTTATGCAAGGTCAATCAGCGGGCGGGATAACAAACATATAAGGTAATTACTAGGTCCGAACGTACGAACGGACCTAAAATTCTAATCGTTTTGCGCCCTCTAACTACTTCCAGCAGTATAGACAACAATCCATCTGGACATGCCAGACAGGTATTGTGACTTGCGCCGAATATGACAGAAGGTATTGTGACTTGTCGTTGAATATGATAGAAGGTAATGCGACTTGTCACTGAATATGATAGGAGGTATTGTGATTTGTCAATGAATATTATAGGAGGTTTTGTGACTTGTCGATGAATATGATAGAACGTATTGTCACTTGTCACTGAATATGATAGAAGGTATTGTGACTTGTCGCTGAATATGATAGAAGGTATTGTGACTTGTCGCTGCATATGATAGAAGATATTGTGACTTGTCACTGAATATTACAGAAAGTATTGTGACTTGTCGCTGCATATGATAGAAGGTATTGTGACTTGTCGCTGTATCAGAGTCCTAGGGACCTGACAGAGAGGACAGATCCTAGAGACAGGACATGGGAACAGAAGACAGTACATAGGGACAGCAGACAAGACAACATGCCCTTGAACAAGACAGGACAGTATACCCTTGGACTGGACTACGTGAGACTGCAGTCGCCAACAGACGGACTGACCCTTTGTTCACGGACAGGACACGGCACAGTACTACGACGCATTACTGACCACAAGGGCCTCAGGCGACACGAGATTAAATACCACGTGATAGGCAGCTCAGCGCGAAAGCTTTGGGGAGACGAGACTGGGCTTTAAATGAGGAAGGACGTGTCTGGGTATTTTGCTTGAGAGAGTGACTTGTATTGCCGATCTGAATGTTTGCTAGCGCTGATATATCTGAGATCCGACTGCGTGTGCGCTCATTGTGTGAGCGAAGATATTATGATTCGAGCGGACGAGTGCAGTGCTGAGCGCGAAATATTGTGACGTATATTTTGTTTTTTCCAATATTAAATGAATTTTAATCATATTTGTCACAGTTGACTGGCTTTTGTACACATGTCATTTTCTTGCCGAGTCATAGACGAACGAGCGACGTGAGACTTTGACACACTGAATATGATAGAACGTATTGTCACTTGTCACTGAATATGATAGAAGGTATTGTGACCAGTCGTTGAACGAACGAACGAACGAACGAACAAACTTTATTTTCAAAGGGTTAAGAATTGGGCACGCAGACCCGTCTAACATTCTGCCCTTCTATCACTCTCTTTCATACATTATTTCATTCACACATCATTCAAGGCTAACAAAGAACAGTAACAATATAAAAGATATGCATTATAAAGGCATGGGCAAAATGCAAACATCAAAACTACACGACACAGTAATATTAGATAATGGTCTGACACTTGTTATTAGCCATGTGGAATATACTGGCCTACAAAAAGGTAATTGGCTGTTATACTAGGGTTTTGTTATTATTATTATTATCTCAATTATTAAGGGGGAAGGTAATCCGTATTGAGATAGTGTTCGAATAATTTGCGATTATATGAATAGGGATTGGTGATGTCTTTGATTTCTTGTGGAAGATTGTTCCACAGCTGAGATGCAGAGTACGTTAAGCTTGTTTTGTATAAGTCAATCCTAGGCTTCGGAATGTGTAGTATATTTAAACGTTTACTGTGTCTAGCATTATATTTAAACAAAGGCCACAGGTAATTTGGGGCATTCCGATGCAGGATTTTGTGAATTAGTTTAGCTTTATTGAAAAGCAGGCGTTTGCGGAATGGTAGTAACTGAAGGCGTTTATACAGGCTAGGATTGTCAGATAAATGTTTGCTATAAATTAGACTCATGGCCCGTTTCTGGAGTGAGTAAAGTCGCTTAGTGTTTGAATTAGAACAACCGTCCCAGATTGTAGAGCAGTAGTCAAAGTGTGTCTGTATATGAGAAGTATAGAATAGTTTCCTTGTGTCCTCATCAAGGAAGTTTTTAATCTTGGCGAGTTGATAGACTTTTTTCGCTGTTTGTTTAATGAGCGCTTGAACGTGGGAATTAAAGGTTAGGTTTCTATCAATGATTAGGCCTCACTCAGGGTATTAAGGCGATAAAAAGTATTATAAAAGATATCTAAGTGTCAATCTCTGTGACTTCAATACGAGTCAATGTTTACAGCCGCGTACAATCTAATACGTTGCTATATAAATCAATAACCAAGTATGCGCATAAACTTTATAGGAGAGGCCCTTTCTTGTACCGAGATCCGGTGTTGCTTTGTGCTGAATTGCTAGTAAATACCAGGCTGTGTTGGTCCTTGGTACAGCGATATCATAAATGCCTGCCGAAGTGAAGTTGGGCTAAACCGTGTGAGGTATAACAACTCTGGGTTACAATGGAGTGGATACTGTTGATTTCTCACGGGTGTGTAACGACTTCCAACTACAGGCTCTGATTCGTGGCTAACAGGAGGCTGTGGTGGCACGTTGTTGTTACTACTGGATTGATCCTTGCTGTGGAGAAGAGGAAAAGTATCTTCATAATTATCACCCTCCTGTGTGAAAGAGGGCGTATTGTACGGATTTGGTGTGATGGAAATGTTCCGTCTGGCTTGGATATCAGGTGCCGTGGTTATGAGTGGTCTGCTCTCTTCTGGTTTATTGGTACTTGATGTGGCGGCAGTATGTCGTCTGGCTTGAGTTTGAGGTGGTGTAGCTAAAAGTGTCCTACGCGATCCAGTATTGGATGTAGGTTGTGTACGTTCAGGGTACTTAAGATTTTTGGCGAGCAAGCTGGTGCCCAATGTAGACAAATGTACTTGATCTTTATAAAGTCGCTTTTTAGGTGCTCCTGACTGTGAAGTAAACACCGGTGTGTTGTTGATGAACTGTATGTTGTTGTGAGAGCAAAACTTCTGCAATATGTTGTTATTTATGTCAGCTAGACGACGCTGGAATCCATAACTCGGTGATATAATGGAGGAGAAGAAGATGGACGAGTTAGGAAAAGTGTGACGTAATCCGTTCAAGAGCGCCAGCAGTTGAGATGTTGTGATTTGCTGGTTGTTCATGGTGTCATTGATACCAATATGGACGCTTGCCCTTTTTACGTTAAGATTTACAGCCAACCTCCTAATCTTGTCTGTTAGCCGGTCAACACCAGCCCCAGGCAGTGGAATTATGGAAACAATGTCTTTGTCTGTAGTAGCCATCCGGTCGCTATAAAGACCTTTCATTAGAGAGTCGCCTATTATAATGTGTGTACAGTCGGGTCGTGCTGTCTGCACATGTTGGTTGTCAGTACGCCTTGCTCGTTGTTTCTCCCATTTAGCAGCAGTCTGTACGTCTCCATGTGACTCTCCCTGTGTTTCCTGGAGGCGTGTGTTGTCTGTTGGCAGTGCACTATAGCACTATACGTTTTCTGACGAATTTTCTTGAAGCACTTCGAATCTGTTGCTTATCTTTACACCAATGGGGTAGACTGCTTGTGGCGTTTTATCTTCCTCTGCACGTTGAGGTTTTTCCACGTCTTGTTTTTGGTGAAACTGGGCTTCAAGATTCTCCGAATTTGATACAGCTGCTTGGGAGTTACACGCTTGTTCAGTTGAGTTGGTGGAGGACTCGTGCTGTAAAGTTTCTATTGTTTTTCTTAGCAACAGATTTTCCTATCTCAGGAGCGTGATTTCTTCTTTGAGAGCAGTGTAGTCACTGCTGGTCTTGCTGTTAGCTGCAATGTTCGCTGTAACAGTAGCAGTGAGCGCCTTTAAGGATTGCTCTATTACCTCAATGCGCCTATGACAATCGCACGATTGTCCATTGATAGTTGGCGTGTTATCTAAGGCTGTCGTGTCCTCCTTTACAGTGTCGTCCCTGGAGTGAAGAGAGCCGACACCCACATTATAATATTTTTTCCCTCTCAATATTCTGGAGAATCCACCAGCTTCCGTCCAACACACTCCATCAGCCTATGGACACCTTTTCCTATCACTCTCACACTGTCGTACTATGCCCCCTTCTCATACTTCCCCAACGCAACATACTCAACAACTCTTGCTTCTAGAAATTAATAAAGATTAATTTATTAAAATAAAAGTGTAACGTGTATGAGACGTGTATGCGAAGAAAATGTGTGACGTGTTCTATAAAGGGTGTAGACTCTGTCTCTCAGACATCAACTCAGTCAGCTGATCACAGCAAAGATAGACCACAGCACGTTACGTCAGAACAAGTACGTCTCACCCGTTGCCGGAACCATCTTGCCGGATAATGCTTTGCCTCTGTAGACCTCTGGTAATCCAATTTCATGAACATCCGAAATAGACACCGGTGGTATTAACAGTTAATCATGGACCGGTTGCACTCTACACAATGTCCGTTCCTAACGTTCCTTAACAAACTGCACAAGTCTTTTGTAGTGTGTACGCAGTTAGTTAGTTAGTTAGTTAGTCGACAGATCATCCTCGTTGCACATCGAACCATTCAGTCCATAAGTGCTAATTTCTTATGTTAATTGTTGCTGTACTAACACTAGGTACTCTTAGCCGGTTCTCGGTTCGTTACTACTGTCTAATGCTGTGTGGTGCATCAGTATGCATCACTCTCTTTGATGAATCAATTTCCTTCTAGCGTAAGTTACGTTTCTGTATGCAACTTTATTGACTCTTGAACTGGTGTTCTTCAGAATGGGTTTTTTAATTCTTTCCCAAAACTTGTAGAGTTTCCTTGGATCTGGTAGGGAACCTAGGATAGAAACAACACATCTGGTGATAGTACTAGTCACTGATCCTTTCGGCTGAGTGTAAGCCTATCACCTTGCTTAATGATCTTTAGCTAACTAGACTTAGTCATAGAGCAGATTAGCTACCCACCTAGAGTCGAATCAGGCTATGACAAAGGAAAAATCACCAAACAGAATGCGGAACCCCGCCCACCAGGGACACCTACTGGAAGATCCCAATTATCCCTCATTACTCAATTAGTAAAGCTATCAACACTTCACTAATCTATTCTAGCTAACAGAGCCAAGTATCACTTCACTACTCTAGCTAGTTTCCACTAACAGTGCTAATCATCACACTATAGTTTAACAAAGCCACAGTCTATAGTAATTATAACGAATATATTATAATAAGTTATACCTTAAATGGCACTACTGCAGTCCTATAAATCATATCTACATCTGCCATATAGGCACGCGTAAAATTAAGTCACTAATTAACACATGGTAGATATTATTTCCACTGGCACTGCAGTGCCCTGCACTCTGTCTAGAGCATTATTCAAGTCCACCCTAGTTGATCTCAACTCGAGTTTATATGGCAAACTACCAAAGTTGTCCACGTGACGTTATCCTTTACTCCCCCACACAGGTGGCACAGTGGCAAATCATCCCCTGTCAAGAACTATTTTCCTGGCTTAAATCCTGTCAAAGTTGTCAGTAATTGCCTAGATTCTCAAAACAAGCCAGCTAGTTTCTGTAAACTCCCAACAAAGAGTTTCGATACCAAGCTGCCAATCATCTTGATGTTCCGGAAACCAAGAATTGACAGATTCACTGTTTTCCGTACTAGGTACTTCCGTTTTACATCTGCCCCTGTGATCTCACGGCTTCCATCTGCATTCAAATGTTGACAAACTGGTCACTCTTCTGTTCCGTGGTGACAATCCCAGCAGCCATTTCCGTCTGATGTCCGGCAGTATAGATGACAAACGGAACCATTCCATATCCTTCTCCCTCACCACCAAATGTGTTTATGGGCTGACACGATGTAACCTGTACAACTGTGTTTACTCTGTTAGTACAAATAGATGTCGCTGGTCGATCGTCCGCTTAATCCGAAAATCCTCTGTAATAATCAACCGGATAAACACACGGTTTCATTTTGTGACATAGGCCCCCTCCTAAGAGAGTAGTCCATCTCACTCTTCTCCACCGTGAGTTTAGTCCAGATGATTCATTCTTCTTCTTCAGGAGCTGGGTGTCTTGACAAGAAATCCGCTCCAACATTTTCCTTCCCAGGAATGTACTCTACTGTGAAATTATACGGTTGAAGTAACAACGACCACCGCATCAAACGTGCGTTGAGCTTCTGAGAAGTAGCCAGGAACATCAGGGGCTGATGATCCGACTGGACCCGAAACTTAACTCCATACAAATATGGCTGAAATTTTTGCACTGCCCATACGAGGGACAAGCATTCTCTCTCGACGGTTGAATAATTCCTCTCCGCCTGTAGAAGTTTCTTACTTGCGTATGCCACAGGTTTCAAAACCGAAGCATCGTCTTTTCCTTCCTGTAACAAAGCGGCTCCAATTCCAATCGCACTTGCATCTGTTCTCAACACAAATTGTTTGGAAAGGTCAGGAAGCTGTAATACAGGTTTGCTGACCAAGGCCTCCTTTAACTGACTATAGGCATTCTCACATTCTGGTGTCCAAATGATTTGGTCCGGGAATCCCTTTTTCAAGGTTTCCGTCAACGGAGCTCCCAGTTCAGTGAAATGTGGGATAAATTTGTGGTAGAACCCACACAACGAGAGAAAAGATCGCACATCCTTCTTCGTTTTTGGCCTTGGTGCATTTCTGATTTTCTCCAGGTTCTTCTCTTCTGGGACAATGTGTCCTGGAGTGATGGTGTGACCTAAAAATTCCAGAGTTTGGTAACCAATCATGCACTTGCTTGGACGAGCAGTAAGCCCTGCTTCCTTGAGCCTATTAAACACTCTCTCCAAGGATTGTAAGTGGTCATCCAAGCTGTCACTGGAAATCAGAATATCATCCATGAATGAGATGATGGACGGATCCTGTAACGGATCTAGTAAAGTCCTCATCATGCGTGTAAACACACTAGGTGCATTGCTGAGTCCAAAGGGCATGACCTTGAATTCGTAGTGTCCACTGGGTGTACTGAAAGCTAACAGTGGTCGAATCTCCGGTTTGACTGGTATCTGATAGTACCCCCGACTCAGATCCACTTTTGAAAAGTACCGAGCCTTATGGAGCCTAGCGAATAACTGAGTTGGATTCGGCAAAGGTTCCACCTGAAACTGGGTATGACTGTTCAGCAGTCGGTAATCTATACACAACCTGTGTTCTCCACTTGGTTTGCGTAACAAAACTACCCCCGCATTGTATGGGGATGTGGATGGTGCAATCACGTCATCCTCCAGCAGTTTTTGTATTTCCTCCTCCAGGGCCTTTTCTTTAGAGAATGGCACTGGGTAAACCTTTTGGCGACCAGGCTCCTGTGTGGTCAAAGTCATCTCGAACTCAACCAACCTCGTTCGTCCTGGTTTATCAGTCAGTATCTCCTTATGAGACTTGAGAACCTGGGTTATCCTTTCCCTCTCCTGGGAGGTCAGATCAGGGTTCACTTTCACATCCCTATAGGTTTCCTGGTGTACCAAGGGATATTCCCTGCCCTCGCTGGTTCCCACTTCCGTCTCCACTGCCATTGCCATGAGGTGAGCTGCCTTGTCTCCGGGTCTCTCTTCGTATTTCCGCAAGAGATTGATATGGAAAATCTTCGACTTTCCCCGGATCCGGATCTGATAGTTGGTTCTGGATATCACCCTTTCCACGGGAAATGGTCCTTGCCAACCTATCTCCAGTTTGTTGTTTCCCGTTGGGAGTAGCAACAAGACTTTATCTCCTACCTCTAGAGATCTTTCTTTAGACCTACGGTTGTAGTAAGCCGCATGTCTTTTCCTGGCCTTTTTCAAGTTTTGATTTGCCAGAGTCCATCCCTTATGGAGTTTTTCTTTCAGTTCCTCCACGTATTTATAGGATGAGATCACTTCTTCTGACGTCCCCTCTTCAGTCCAACTCCTCAACATGGCTTCCAACGGTCCTTTGATTGGACGACCAAACAGCAACGTAGCGGGTGGTAGTCCTGTTGAGCCATGAGGAACTTCCCGATAGGCAAAGAGTGCTGCTGGGATATATTCATCCCACCTATCAGGTTTTTCCTGCGCTAGTTTCCTGAGCATTGTCATCAACGTGCCGTTGAAACGCTCTACTTGTCCATTGGCTTGAGGGTGGTAAGGGCTGGTATGTATGTGGTTAGAGTGAAACACCCTAAATACCTCCTCCATGAGTTTTCCACAAAACTGTGATCCATTGTCCGTCAGAATTTGATCCGGAAAGCCTAATCTGGTAAAGGCCTCCATCAGTGCGTCCGCCACTCTTTTCGAGTCAATCGTGGTCAACGGTATGGCTTCACCCCACATTGTACAGCAATCCACCATTGTGAGTATATACATGTTCCTCTTCCTAGTCCTGGGAAGTGGACCCACGATATCGATGGCTACCCTCTCGAAAGGAGAGTTCATGATGGGCATCTCACCCAACACCACCGGTGCTGTCCAGTGTTTCGGTGCCACCCTCTGGCACTCAGGGCATGACTTCACATACCGACGCACATCATCTGTCATTCCCGGCCAATAGTAGTGGCAGGAAATCCGCTGCATGGTGGCGGCAATACCCATATGTCCACTAAAGGAGATGGTATGCCCCATATGAAGAATCTGGGACCTGTGAGCTTTCGGGACGACCAACTGACCGTATAGGTTGTCTCCCCTTCCTGCTCTCCTGTAGAGTATCCTATTCTTCATGTAGTACTGCCCCCGTCCTGGTGGATCAGCACTTTTCTGCAGCTTTCTGTAGCAAGGACGTAAAGTATCATCCTCACTCTGGGCAGTTCGTAGCTCCCCCGGCATTGGGTTAGTCACAATTGCTTCTGCCTCTTCCGTTTTCGTCTGAGAGCGAGTCTGCATTGCTCCCATATGGATTGGCTCCCTGGGCATTCCCAGAAAGACATACCGGCAACCTAGGATGACTGGAAAAATGGGATCGGTCAATACAACGGCCTTGATGGTGCCGGTGACGTACCTTGACCGAATCTCCACATTAGCAATAGGCAACTTCATGGTTACAGCACTCTTCTTTGCAGGCTGTATATCCAAGGTTTCACCTGTGAATTGTTCTGGATGTACCAGATCCGCAGAAATCACGGCCTCCCCGTCCAGTCCTGTGTCGTATAAACACTCCACTTGACGACCGTTAACCTCTACCAATTCCACTACAGGTGGTTTTTCCTGGTCTGGAGTCTCTTCCTCGGCCTCGACCTGTTCGGTGGGCTCCACCTTAGGTTTCCCGGGGCACACGACGAATTGAGTGTCTCCTGACTCTCCTCTGCAGTCAATAGCATTGTGCGTATTCGACTGGCATTGGTTGCACCATTTCCCTGTCCTAGATTTTCTATTGCCAGACTTGAGTGAGCTCTCCTGGTGGCGAGCTTCCTTGTTGACCTTGGCATTTTCTGTGACAGCCTCCTTGGAAGTCACTTGACATGCTGCGAAGTGAGGGTTCTTAGCCTTCGATTTGCAGTCCCTCGTATTGTGAGAGGGTGACTTACAAATTGAACACCACTTCTCCGACCACGGTCGTTTTGGTGTAGAGCTTGAAGTGCTCTTGCTTCCCTCCTTCTTCTTCTCTGAACTATCCTCTGATTTTTGCACATAAGGTTCCCACTTTTTTGTTCCTGAGTTTTTGGTTTTCTTCTTGTCATGTTTCTCTTGACTTTTGGTGTTGGTGGAAAGGTTTTCCCCTGCCTCCCCATGTACTTCGACGAACCGTTCTGCTAATTTAGTCACGAGGTCAATACGTTCCGCTCCTTGTTCTCCCAGGAACGTCCTGAGAGGTTTAGAAATTTGCTTCTTCAGCTGGTCGACCACCATGAGCTCTTCCAGACTCTCATAGTCATGTGCGAACCCAGCCAAATCCATCCACTTGTGGAGATAAGATTTTAGACGCAAACTGTAGGCGGCAAACAACTCCCCCGGTTCTCGTTTCGCTGCTCGAAATTTTTTCCGGTAGGTATGTGACGTAACCTCGAATCGTTTCAGCAGAGCCGTCTTTAACTCGTCATAATTGTTCTCATGTCCTGGTGGCAGGCGAGAATAAACCTCGTAACCGGTCCCGCGTAATCCCTGGGATAGCTTAAGATTCCATTTGTTACGCTCCAGACCCATAGCAACTGACATAGCCTCGAAGCGTTGAAGGTACTGGTCAATCTTCTCTTTGTCCTCCTCGTAGACCGCCAAAGGAAACTTCATGGCATGGTACCCATGTCCACCTACTGGTGTTGAGCTTGGGATGGAGGAACTTCCAACTGCTCCCTCAGTTTCTCCATTAGATTGACTCTTCAACTCGAGTTCCCTCATCCGGTACTCGTGCTCCCTCTTCTGTGCTTCTTGTTCAGCTTCTAATTTCCTAGCTGCTTGTTCAGCTTCAAATTTCCTAGCTGCTTGCTCAGCTTCCAATTTCCTAGCTGCTTGCTCAGCTTCCAATTTCTTAGTTGCTTGCTCAGCTTCCAATTTCTTAGCTGCTTGTTCCAGCTCCATCCTTCTCAATTCCAGCTCGGCCTTTCGATCTTCCCTTTCCGCTTGACGATACTCTCTCTCCACTTCCTGTATGTAATCCGTTAGAGAAGACCCAGCCAATCCCATTTCTTCCCCCCTTGCCTTTAATTCTAACGTGCTAAGTTTAGGGGTGGCCATTATACAGAGAGGTAAGCTAGCAGGTCTAGTACAATATAACTGCAAATTACTATACCGATATATGAACAAGTACTATAAATCTAGATATTACCACACACAGTACATTCACTCAGTGACAAGAGTAGAATCAGGACCACAGACCTATGCAGACGTGTGAAGTGTGAACAGGTAAGATATTAGTCCTAACCCCTATCCACATTCACTCTAGCTGGATTCTCCAAACTGATATCTCCCTCTTATAACTAAGGATCCCGTGTCAAAAGACCCCGTTGTCAGAAGATCCCACTGTCAAAGGTTCCTGCTTGCAGGAGATCTCGCTGTCCAAGGATTCCGTTTACGGGAGATCCCGCTGTCCAAGGATCCCGTTTACGAGAGATCCCGCTGTCCAAGGATCCCGGACGAGAGATCCCACTGTCCAAATATCACGTTTACGAGCCCCCAATAATGTCGTGTCCTCCTTTACAGTGTCGTCCCTGGAGTGAAGAGAGCCGACACCCACATTATAATATTTTTTCCCTCTCAATATTCTGGAGAATCCACCAGCTTCCGTCCAACACACTCCATCAGCCTATGGACACCTTGTCCTATCACTCTCACACTGTCGTACTATGCCCCCTTCTCATACTTCCCCAACGCAACATACTCAACAACTCTTGCTTCTAGAAATTAATAAAGATTAATTTATTAAAATAAAAGTGTGACGTGTATGCGAAGAAAATGTGTGACGTGTTCTATAAAGGGTGTAGACTCTGTCTCTCAGACATCAACTCAGTCAGCTGATCACAGCAAAGATAGACCACAGCACGTTACGTCAGAACAAGTACGTCTCACCCGTTGCCGGAACCATCTTGCCGGATAATGCTTTGCCTCTGTAGACCTCTGGTAATCCAATTTCATGAACATCCGAAATAGACACCGGTGGTATTAACAGTTAATCATGGACCGGTTGCACTCTACACAATGTCCGTTCCTAACGTTCCTTAACAAACTGCACAAGTCTTTTGTAGTGTGTACGCAGTTAGTTAGTTAGTTAGTTAGTCGACAGATCATCCTCGTTGCACATCGAACCATTCAGTCCATAAGTGCTAATTTCTTATGTTAATTGTTGCTGTACTAACACTAGGTACTCTTAGCCGGTTCTCGGTTCGTTACTACTGTCTAATGCTGTGTGGTGCATCAGTATGCATCACTCTCTTTGATGAATCAATTTCCTTCTAGCGTAAGTTACGTTTCTGTATGCAACTTTATTGACTCTTGAACTGGTGTTCTTCAGAATGGGTTTTTTAATTCTTTCCCAAAACTTGTAGAGTTTCCTTGGATCTGGTAGGGAACCTAGGATAGAAACAACACATCTGGTGATAGTACTAGTCACTGATCCTTTCGGCTGAGTGTAAGCCTATCACCTTGCTTAATGATCTTTAGCTAACTAGACTTAGTCATAGAGCAGATTAGCTACCCACCTAGAGTCGAATCAGGCTATGACAAAGGAAAAATCACCAAACAGAATGCGGAACCCCGCCCACCAGGGACACCTACTGGAAGATCCCAATTATCCCTCATTACTCAATTAGTAAAGCTATCAACACTTCACTAATCTATTCTAGCTAACAGAGCCAAGTATCACTTCACTACTCTAGCTAGTTTCCACTAACAGTGCTAATCATCACACTATAGTTTAACAAAGCCACAGTCTATAGTAATTATAACGAATATATTATAATAAGTTATACCTTAAATGGCACTACTGCAGTCCTATAAATCATATCTACATCTGCCATATAGGCACGCGTAAAATTAAGTCACTAATTAACACATGGTAGATATTATTTCCACTGGCACTGCAGTGCCCTGCACTCTGTCTAGAGCATTATTCAAGTCCACCCTAGTTGATCTCAACTCGAGTTTATATGGCAAACTACCAAAGTTGTCCACGTGACGTTATCCTTTACTCCCCCACACAGGTGGCACAGTGGCAAATCATCCCCTGTCAAGAACTATTTTCCTGGCTTAAATCCTGTCAAAGTTGTCAGTAATTGCCTAGATTCTCAAAACAAGCCAGCTAGTTTCTGTAAACTCCCAACAAAGAGTTTCGATACCAAGCTGCCAATCATCTTGATGTTCCGGAAACCAAGAATTGACAGATGCACTGTTTTCCGTACTAGGTACTTCCGTTTTACATCTGCCCCTGTGATCTCACGGCTTCCATCTGCATTCAAATGTTGACAAACTGGTCACTCTTCTGTTCCGTGGTGACAATCCCAGCAGCCATTTCCGTCTGATGTCCGGCAGTATAGATGACAAACGGAACCATTCCATATCCTTCTCCCTCACCACCAAATGTGTTTATGGGCTGACACGATGTAACCTGTACAACTGTGTTTACTCTGTTAGTACAAATAGATGTCGCTGGTCGATCGTCCGCTTAATCCGAAAATCCTCTGTAATAATCAACCGGATAAACACACGGTTTCATTTTGTGACAAAGGCTGGTATTTCTTCTGCTACACTTACGTTGGTCTCCACGTTGTTTTGAAGGTGCTCCATTGGATATTCAATGGCCAAGAGTACTGATGGGGTAGCTGACCTCGTGTTGATGGTATTGTCCTGTTCATTCATTGTATGTGTTAGTTGAGAAACATTGTCTGCTGTGGTGTCCACAGCTGTAGTTGTGGGCTGTGTAGATTCTGAGTCCTCACTCGAGACGAGCATGTTGATGATATCTTGTGTCTTTGATATGTCTCTACTCGTGAATGTAATTATTGAGTTCTCCAGCTCGACAAAGTCTAATTTTAGCCAAGATTTAATGTTTTCAACGCTGCCCTGAGCGAGTAACTTGTTCTTTGAGTGTTATAAATGTATTGTAAGGACTGGCGTCGTAATCAGATCTTCCACGTAGGCCCCGCTTCTATCTTGTCTGTGTTGTATTCGTTCAGGCTTGTAATAATTGATGAGGCACGTTCGAAATGCCTCATAATGGAGTGTATTGTTAAAGGATACTGTAACACATTGGCCGGAGTTGGTGTGTTGGACGACTCGGCCGACTGGATTCGCACACCTGGCTAGCTTGGTCTTCACCGCCTTCTCTTTGTTTAGTGTGTATGGTTTATTCACGGCCGATCGTAAACCGGATCTTGTTTTAACACCAGTCACCTCCAGAGAGGCCTCTCCTATAGATGACATTACTGCATAATGTTATCAAACCCGTTTGAAGAATGTTGCGAACTCATCGTAGTCTAGACGCGCCGCGGGCCACTTGAAGTCATGTGTTGCGGTTCGTTTGTTTTGACAATTGAGACAATAACACAGGGCTGATCGGGAACTTGCGATATTGTGTGCAGGCGACTTACCACGCGCTAGTCAAGCATGGTTTACACACGTTGTCGCTAATCGACAATTGGTAATTTCGAAATTGAATGACCTTACCGTCCATTTATCAAAGGAATCCTCATTTCACTACACCACAGTCACATAAACTTAAGATATTAATTCGTATTAGATCCAGTTTCAGAACTAACACAATGTTATACACAGCATCTCGATTGAAATTAGACAAAACTTGATAAATTCTATAAAAACTGGGTGAGCTTGTGAAAACACGTCCGCTCGTAACCGGAAACAGGAAGCGTGAATATGATAGAAGGTATTGTTGCTTGTCACTGAATATGATAGAATGTATTGTGACTTGTCACTGAATGTGATAGAAATTATTGTGAATTCTCATTGAATATGATAGATTGTATTGTGACTTGTCACTGAATATGATAGGTATTGCGACTAGTCACTAAATATAATAGAAATTATTTGACTTCTCACTGAATATGATAGAATGTATTATGACTTGTCAATGAAAATGACAGAAGGTAATGTGTCTTGTCGCTGAATATGATAAAAAGGTCTTGTGAATTGTCACTGAATATGATAGAAGGTATTGTGACTTGTCGCTAAATATGATACATGGTATTGTGACTTTTATTTAAATAAACATGAATTAGGAACAGGATTTGTCATCAAAAAAGAGTTATGGGGGAACGTTCTAAACTTTAAAGCTGTTAATGATAGGATTAGTAAATTACGAATAAATGGTAAATGGAAAAATATAACGATGATTAATGTACATGCACCTACTTAAGAGAAAGAAGATGATATTAAAGAAGACTTTTGTAATGATCTGGAAGATGTCATAGAAGAAACCCCCAAACAGGACATCCTGATTATGCTGGGAGACTTCAACGCAAAAATAGGTAGAGAGCAAACTCATAAAAAAGTTGCCGGTATGGAAAGCCTACATACAACTTTAAATGATAATGGATGGAGAGTCATCAACCTAGCAGAAGCCAAAGGACTGCAGATGAGCAGTACCAGACTGCAAAGAAAGGATATACATAAACAAACTTGGAAATCATGTGACAAGAGAACATATAATCAAATAGATCACATTTTAATTAACAACAAAAATGCATCAAACATACAACAAGTTAGAAGCTATAGAGGAGCTGAGTGCCACAGCGACCACTTCCTCGTTGGGGCAAAATTTAAAATAAAACTTAAGAGAGCTTTCTATGCTAAACTACAAAGGTTACATCCAACATATAAAAGAGAAAAACTACAAAATATTACAGTCAAAGAGAAACTTGCAGATGAAATTAAATGTAAACTTGAAATTCTACAAAACCCGTTGGAGGAAAGCGTTGACCAAACTTGGTTGAACATCAAGAATACAATTCAATCTACCGCAGAAGAATGTCTTGGTGTGTTAACCACGCATAGAAAGAACAGATGGTTCAATCCAAAATGTGAAGTAGCAGTCATTAGGAAAAAGAATGCCAGACATCTATGGCTAAATGACATCAACAACATCCAAAAGGAAAAGCAATATAGAAATGAATATAAAGAGGCTACAAAAATAGTTCGACTGCAAAAGCGAGAATACATGAGTAATATAATCAAAGATATGGAAACTAATCACCAGAAAAACGAATCCTGGAAGTTTTTTAAAGAACTGAAGTCAATGAAACGAGGGCACCATGCCATGTCGTAAGCCCTTCTTCGCTGTGTTTTGCCATGTGGAATATGTTAGAACTTACGAAAGGAACTGGCTCATTCAAAATGGTGTAACAATAACAGTTTATGACTTCACTGAAGAGCCTTGAAATATGAAGTAAACATCGGATCTCAGGAAAATCTTATATCGCTTTATTACGAAGTTGACAGAATTATAACATAGTTTGTTGTGAACCTTAGATTTCCCGTTATTGCCGGGATGGCATCTAATACAAGAGTGCACTAACCTTTATGTACATAACTGTTCTGCGTTTTCCTTATCGTCCTCAGTAATACAACTATTTCCTCTATTCATTCAGGTTGTCCTTGCTGTCATCTTCCTCCGATTCTGTCTGTCTAGAGTTTTCCCGTCGTTCTCAAATCCATGACGTTCTCAATATATTCTTCTAGCTGTTCTAAGTTTGGAGTGAGTCCACTGCTAGCCTTCAAACGATCCAATAGCCACACCAAGTTGATCTCCAAAATCCAATACACGCCCGTTCACCTTGATCGTCGCACAACGTATGTTTTCGTTGTTAACGTTGCGTTCGTATGACGTGTCTCGACGTCAACGGTATCCCGTAGTTTGTTTGCACTGTTTCCTTTGAGAGTTCCTTCTATCCTCTGTATGGCGTGATCTGAGCACTTGCTATGTGGCACACCAACACAACACATATGGTTTAAAAGACATAAATGGGAATATGATAAATACCAATGGGGAAATGTGCAACACATGGAAAGAATACTTTGTTGAATTACTACATTGTGAAACTCCAAGTACCACTTTCCCACAGAAGAGGTTCTAACGTGTGAACCACAAATTGAAGAACCTGCATTTGAAGAAATCCTATATGTAATCACACGACTTAAAAACAATAAGGCAACTGGGGCTGGTGGAATTTCTGTTGAATTTATAAAGGCGGGTGGCCATGCATTATACCTAAATCTATACGAACTAATAATAAAAATCTGGAGGACTGAAGAATTACCCCATGACTGGAAAGAGTCGTAATTGATACCTATCTTTAAGAAAGGAGACAAGTTCCAGTGTGAAACTTATAGAGGAATATCACTACTGTCCATAAGCTATAAGATACTATCCGCAGTACTACTAAATAGACTAAAACCATATTCAGAATACATATTAGGTGACTACCAGGCGGGCTTTAGACAAAACAGATCAACAATAGATCAGATATTTATCTTACGACAAATAGCCGAGAAAAATTGGGAATATAAAAGAGATCTCCATAACATTTTTGTGGATTTTAAAAAGGCTTATGATAGTATCCATAGGAATAGTCTATGGAATGCTATGCGGGAATTTGGAATACCAAGTAAGTTAATCAACATGACCAGACTATGCATGGAAGATACTTATAATATAGTAATATATAAAGGCAGGAAATCAGACCCTTTCCAAATAACATCTGGCTTGAAACAGGGTGATGCACTATCGCCGCTACTCTTCAATCTGGCTCTAGAGAAATTTGTAAGGAGGGTAAAGGAGGAATGTGATATTGGAGGAACATCCAAGCTGCTTGGTTATGCAGATGATATAGATATTATAGGGGGAAATAAACAAAAGACATTGGAAATATTGACTCACTTAAAGGAAAAAGCTCAACAGATGGGGCTGGTTATCAACCAAGATAAGACAGAATGTATGGTAATTTCAAGAGAAGGAATGGCTAAAACCTTTGGCCACATACAAATAGATAATATGACCATTAAAAGAACGGAAACATACAAATACCTGGGTACAATCTTCAACTGCTCCAACATCATAAGGGAAGAAATACAAACTAGAATCAATTCTAGAAATAAGATATACTATGCGCTACAACATCTACTAAAATCAAAGGCGCTATCTCGTAACACCAAGATCACAATATACAAAACACTGATCAGACCAGTTGTGCTGTATGGCTCTGAAACCTGGAGTACAACGAAAGGAGACGAAGCCTTGCTACAAACCTTTGAGAACAAAGTTTTAAGACGCATCTTTGGACTCATTAAGGATACACAAAGTGGAGAGTCGAAAAGAAGAGGTAACAAAGACATTTATGATCTGTTTAAGTCCCCGCTAATCACTGGTATCATGAAGGCTAATAGACTACAATGGCTGGGGCATATAGAAAGAATGGAAGATAACAGGGAAACAAAACTCGCTTACACTCAGGAAATAAATGACCGTAGACCCCGAGGTAGACCAAGAAGGCAGTGGAGAGATAATACATGTACAGACCTACAAGCACTTGGAATCAACGACTGGCAAGAGAAGGTCCACCAGAGAGACGAACGGAGACGGATTGTATCTGCAGCAAAGCACCTCAATGGCTCGGAACGCTGAAGAAGAAGAAGAAGAAGAAGAAGAAGAAGAAGAAGAAGAAGAAGAAGAAGAAGAAGAAGAAGAAGAAGAAGAAGAAGAAGAAGAAGAAGAAAAAGAAGAAGGTATTGTGACTTGTCGCTGAAAATAATAGAACGTATTGTCACTTGTCACTAAATATGAAAGAAGGTATTGTGATTTGTCACTGAATATGACAGAAGGTATTGTGACTTGCAGCTGAATATGATAGAAGGTATTGTGACTTGTCGCTGAATATGATAGAATGTATTGTGACTTGTCGCTGAATATGATAGAATGTATTGTAACTTGTCGTTGAATATGACAGAAGGTATTGCCACCTGCCGCTGAATATGATAGAAGGTATTGTGACTTGTCGCTGAATATGATAGAAGGTATTGTGACTTGTCACTGAATATGATAGAATGTATTATGACTTGTCACTGAATATGATATAAGGTATTGCGCATTATCACTCAATATGATCGAATGTATTGTGACTTGTCACTGAATATGATAGAATGTATTATGACTTGTCACTGAATATGATAGGTATTGCCACTAGTCACTGAATATAATAGAAATTATTTGATTTCTCACTGAATATGATAGAATGTATTATGACTTGTCACTGAATATGATAGAAGGTATTGTTACTTGTCACTGAAAATGATAAAAGGTAATGTCACTTGTCACTGAATATGATAGAAGGTAATGTGTCCTGTCGCTGAATATAATAAAAAGGTCTTGTGAATTGTCACTGAATATGATAGAAGGTATTGTGAATTGTCGCTGAATATGATATAAAGTTATTGTGAATTGTCACTGAATATGATAGCAAGTATTGTGATTTGTCACTGAATATTATAGGAGGTACTGTGACTTGTGACTGAATATGATATAATGTATTATGACTTGTCACTCTGTATGATAGATGGTATTGTGACTTGGTGCTCAATATGATAGAAGGTATTGTGACTTGTCATTGAATATGTCAGAAGGTATTCTGACTTTGTACTAAATATGACAGAGGGTACTGTGACTTGCCAGATTGTGCCGTAATATGATAGAAAATATTGTGAATTCTCGCTGAATATGATAGAAGGTATTCTGACTTTATACTAAATATGATAGAGGGTATTGTGACTTGCCAGATTGTGCCGTAATATGATAGAAAATATTGTGACTTCTCGCTGAATATGATAGAAACGACCTGCTTGTTGGGTTACTGTGTAACTGTTCTTTGCTTGTACTGAAGGTCTCGGTAACAAACACACAATGTTACAGTTGGTAAGGTTTCAACAGACAACCTCGATGGCTCAGTTGCTCAGTTGCTCAGTGGCTAGCACGCTTGCCTTCAGACCGGTGGTCCTGTGTTCGAACCCCCATAGAGACAGAAGTGGTTGTCCAATTGATGTGGGCTCCCAGACCGGCCCGACCTGACACAGGTACCATGCACTGTCATGGGAAATCAAAGTGATCACGTCACCCACAGAACGTCGCGGGGTCCATGAACATATGCGCCTAGCACAGTATGCCCACTTCATGTCACGTGGTGGAAGCGGGGGAGTCACGGGACTTGACGGTCTAGATACAATGTGATTATGTATGTACGCACACCCACATGTTCACAGCTGTCCTGTCAGTTTGTATTCCATTGTAGTGTTAGTTGTTATTGTTATTTCTGTCGCTGTTGTCGTTGTCTCCTCAGAAAAAACATAAAAATTATGACGCCATACAACCCTACCTCCCGAATGATGGCGCCAGTGCTTCCAGCAGTATAGAAAACTATTCTTCCGGACATGCCAAACAGGTATTGTGACTTCTCGCTGAATATGATAGAAGGTATTGAAGGTCACTGAATATGACAACAGGTATTGTGACTTGCAGCTGAATATGATAGAAGGTATTGTAACTTGTCGTTGAATATGATAGAAGGTATTGTGACTTGCCGCTGAATATGATAAAAGGTATTGTGACTTGTCACTGAATATGGTAGAAGGTATTGTGACTTGTCAGACTTTGCCGTGATATGGTAGAATGTATTGTGACTTGTCGCTGAATATGATGTAAGGTGTTGTGACTTGTCGCTGAATATGATAGAAGGTATTGCTACTTGTCAAACTGTGCCGTGATATTATATAAGATATTGTGACTTGGCACACTGTGCTGTGATATGATATACTGTATATACTGTATGGAGATTGGTGGCTTAATTTGGAACATCGTAACTATATATGGACACAGTGGACTGTTTTGTCAGAAAGGAACATTGGGACTGGCTTAAGGAACTGGAGGAATTACCAGGTGATAGGCTACTCATATGTGGAGACTTCAATGCAAGGAACAGATTGGGATAGTAGTGGAGAAAACCGACAGGGAATTGCCCTTGCAGATGCCATGGTGGACTCCGATGTGGCCTGCTGAAATGATGGTAGGCCGACAAGAATGGCAATGAGGCCTGGTGATGCAGACACAGCTATTGACTTGGCACTTGTCTCCCAGTCATCAGTCCTTGATGTAAAGTGGAATGTTTTGAATGACCATGGGAGTGATCACATGCCATGCTCAGTCCTGATCTCTAAACCCAGGAAAGTTAAAGCTGGAAGAGCGCGCAAGACCTTCCGGTATGAGTAGACCGATTGCCTTCTTGGACGCCTCAGACAAGGGACATGCAACAGAACTGGTAAAACTCCCTTTTTGCAGCCGCAATGGTGGACCCCAAAAGTAGACCGTGCTTGGAAAGCAAAGAGAGCTGCAGTGAAGCAGCTAAAGAAAGTGCGACAGACACTTCGAAGCTCACGAGAGGAAGTGGACACAGCGGAAAATGTCAAGAAACACAAGGTGGAGGTTTTCAAGCGCTGTGCTGCAGAGGCCAAAAAGGCAAAATGGGAATGTTTCATGAAGGAGATTGGAGGAGATAAAACACTGCAAAGATTCTGGAAAATGCACAGGCAAATGCAGAGAAAAGATCGGCCGATGACAGTGGGAACAATCTATAGAGATGATGGTGTGCGCGTGACAACAGACAAAGAGAAAGGGGAGGCGTTTCTCCAGAGATTTTTAGAGCAGACCAATCATAATAATGCGGACACCAGGGATGCAGTTAGAGTGGAGCTATCTGGCACCACGAAGAATATGCAGTATGAAGACATCACACGGATGGAAGATGTTAAACACATTTTGAAAAAGGCAAAAGACACGGCACCAGGGCCCGATGGGGTCAGGTATGGCCACATGAAGGGATTGAGCGAAGCAGGCCTGGAGGAGATGACCGACTGCTTTAACCAGAGCATTAGGACAGCATCAGTACCGCAGGATTGGGCGCACAGCTATCTCATCCCTCTCCCAAAACCATTCAAGAATCAGTCAAAGCTTAGCGGCTTTAGGATCATCACCCTTCAAAATACATTTGGGAAGGTTTTAGAGAAGATAGTCGCTGTCAAGCTGCAAGAGTTTTCGGAAAGCGGGAAGCTTCTTCCAAGAGGCCTGGGGAGCTACAGGCCAGGAAAAGATACCTGGTCAAATGCAGCCACTTTTGCCTGTGATGTTTATGAGGGGTTCCAGAGTAGACAGGAAACGAGGCGGTAGCTCTTGATCTCGAGGATGCGTACAATAGAGTTCGATATGATATTTTGATGACCGCACTGATGGAGAAGGGGGTCAATCCCTGGTTGGTGAACTGGATAGCAGCCGTCCTGCACTCTCGTCGGGTTACTCTCCATCTGGGCGCATGGATCTCAGAGCCACATATGTTAACCCCGGGACTGCCACGGGGATCTGCAGTCTCACCGGTGCTCTTTAATGTGTATACGAGCAAGATTGCAAACCTAGAAGCACCAGGGGTTGGAAGAATACTAACATTTGCAGATTATATTCTTGCATATAGGCAGGGGAGAGATAGGGAGCAAACAGCCCAGGAGTTACAGGCGACAGTAGATAAAGTGATTGACTGGTGCACAGAAATGAGTGCTGTCATCCACCCGGAAAAGGAGGCTGTTTTGTGGTGCTCTCTGGACAACAGGATTGTAAGAGCTGATGTCCCAAGCGTCGCGATAGATGGTAGAAATGTCAGCAGAGAGAACAAACTGAAGTATCTGGGGATCACATTTGACAGAAGCCTATCCTTCAAGGACCATGTGGAGACGGTCGTGACAAGATCTCAAAAGGGACTCAATGCACTTAAAACTATGGCTGCAATGGACATAGAGCAGAGAATGCTTTTCACACTATACCAGCACTTGATCCTCTCAGTAATTGATTATGGATTAGGTCTGCTCACTGTCTCAGAGAGTCAGCTGGTGAAGTTAGAGTGCATACAGAACGAAGCTATGCGGGTCATTCTGGGATGCACTAGAGACACCCCTGTAGTGTGTATGCGTTACATCCTTGGTCTGCCGACTGTTGCTGGTAGGCTCAAGGGGATGCAGGCGAAGGCATACCTCAGAGTAGCTGCAGACACAGACCACCCACTGCATGAGGCGCTGGACGCAGTTAAGGGTCAGCGACTGATAAGAGGGAAATCATGGATGGCTCAGGCGGAGGATACGATCAGACAGGTGTGCCCCTTGGAGAACATTATTCGTGGAGAGGAGTGGGTCAGAGTGCCAGCTTAGCAGTCAGACTTGTGCAGAGTTATAATCACATTAAGCCGGGAGTGCAGGGAGTGGTCAGCAGGGGCCACGGAAGTGGAAATCCAGCAACTAATTCAGGACAATGCTCACTCGAGTGATGTGATTATCTACACAGATGGTTCGGTGATAAGAGGTGAGAGAAGTGGCTGGGGGTTCATAGCCAAAGCTAATGGTCGATGTTTGGGGCAGGAGAGCCTGGCATATGATACCACAACATCCAGCTTAAGAATGGAAGTGGAGGCAGTCACTGCGGCTCTCCGCTGGATGGAGAACACGACACACACACACACACACACACACACACACACACATCGTGATTGTAACTGACTCAGAAAGCATGCTGACGAGGGTGAGGACGGGCAGACTTCGTGCGGGGTGGCTTGCTTCGCTTCGGAGGTCACGGGTGACAAGCATCGCCTGGATCTTTTCTCCGGGGCATGCCGGTGTGCTGGAAAATGAACAGGCGGACAGATTGGCTGGCTCTGCAGAACTTGGGGGAGTATTGATACATGACAAGGCAGACGTGGTTGCGGCCTTGTGGGAGCACGTGCACACCTCGGAGGAGCAAATGGATTACCATGGTCTGGCAAGAATGAGACAACGAGGAGTGACGAAGGGATCTGGCCGACGCTCAATGCTCAGAGGAAAGGCGAGACGGACTTATAATCAGATTGCTACGGGTACTATTAGTGTTGGAACTCTTCGCTGGCTGCTGAGGATGGGGACGGAGCACTTATGGGAATGCCCCGAATGCTGTGATGTCGATTCCTAAATCAATCAATCAATCAATGATATACTGTATTGTGACTTGTCACTGAATGTGACAGAAGGTAGTCTCATAGCAGAAACTGCCACTGGGGTTTTGAAAGTTAGGTATTCACATATGCTAAGTGATGACATTCGCATATTTTAAATTATTACATTCACATATTCTTAGTGATGACATTCCCATATTCTTAGTGATGACATTTGAAATCAAGATATTATTTTACTGTTAATGATGCCTTCAGAATATGTTACTGTGTGTGGTGTCTAGATATAATATTTCTATGTAATGGTGTCTAGATGTACTATTATAAAAAATATGTGCATTGTGTCTAATGTGGTGGTGTATAGATATAATCTTCTTATGTGATGGTGTCGAGATATAATTTTACTATGTGATGGTGTCTAGATATAATCTTAATATTTGATGGTGTCTATATCACACACACACATATATATATATATATATATATATATATATATATATATATATATATATATATATATATATATATATATATATATATAAGCAATACATTGAGCAAGATATTGTTTATGCCTTCATTATTCAAATTTACAACGGGGAAAACAGTGTTTTTACTTTCTGTACTGATCAAGTGTCATGGGATAATTAATCGCCTTAAACAGCTTTCCATATCTGCCATGGGCGTATATATCGCTGAAATTTTGTCATTGCAAAATGTTGTCTTAATTATAATAGCAATACAATAGGTTTTCTTAAGCTGTCAACAACAAACAAAATCTGTCATCTACTGCCCATAGTATTTTGCGATATAGGACAACCGCCTTTAATTTCATATATAATAATGAAAGGCATTTAATAGAGTAGATAGAAACCAGCTGTGGGAAGTCCTTAAACAATATGGAGTGAGTACACATCTAACAAACCTATGTAGAAGCTTATACAACAACAGTGAATGCATAGTGAGAGCAACTGGAGGACACTCAGATCTCTTCACCATAAGATCCGGAGTACGACAAGGTTGTGTCCTGTCCTCTTTCTTGTTCATAACATATATAGACAACATATGTAAAGAAACCAGCCAAACAGAGACAGCAATAACACCTCATGACAAGAACACAGAAGAACTACCATCTGCAAATTACACCATTAGAGAACTCCTGTTTGCGGACGACCAAGCACTATTAGCAAAATCAGATGCTGAATTACAAGACCACATCAATAGTCAAAACCAGTGGTTCTCAACCTTTTTTGGCCCATGCCCCCTTCACCATATTTTTAGGACGTCATTCCCTCCCCTCACCATATTTTTAGAACGTCATTTCCCCCTTTCGTATTTCCTACCTAAAGATTTTCCCCAGTGTTCGTAATAATTGAAGCTGAATTTAATAGCACATCCTAAAACAAGTCTAGACATCTACATAAAAAGTGATTTGCGGATCTACTTACCTTATAAAATGAATTTAAGAAGGGTGATACGTACAGAACCGTAAAGTATGAAGGGAAAAACAACATCAAGTAATCGGTTCTTGTAGTAACGTAATCTAAAATTGATCTTAATTCCCCCCCCCCCACCCGGAAACCCTAAAATTCCCCCCTGGGGGGAATTCCCCACCGGTTGAGAACCACTGGTCTAAACTAAATGTGTAGGGAACATAGCATAAAAATTAGCACAAGTAAAACAGAGATAATGACTATAACTAAAGAAGAAGAAAAAAAATGCACCTAAACGAACATCCCTTGAAACAAGTAAAGAGTTTCATTACCTAGGAAGTATAATATCATCAAATGGCAAATCAGAAGACGAGATTAACAATAGATGCAATAAGGCAAACCAACTCAATGGAGAAATTGCACCAATACTAAAGAACAAACATGTATCAATAACTACTAAGAAAGCACTATACAACACAATCTTCCTACCAACTCTATGTTCATCATCATCATCATCATCATCATCATCATGATTCAGAAGTTCGTGTCGAGTAAGACCATAGTCTGCTCTTGCAAAAGATAGGTGCTGAAGACGGAGGCAGCCAGACAGGAGGCTCACCACAGAAATCAGGCTGCCACGCAACTACGCGTAACGAAATATGTCGACTACTGCTATATATTATGGTGCTCGCCCTGCTTTGGCCCCCCAGGCGGGTGCAGTGCCGAGCCGTATGCCTCGTAAGGGTCTGACCACAGCTACTGGAGGTCCTTCTCAGATGTCCTGTGGAGCCAAGGGGTCTGACAGTAGAGCGTCTAGCAGTACCAAGCAAAGACTTAAAATAATGCACTGGAATGCAGAGGGTGTCAACAAGTAAAGAATAGAACTAGAAAACATCTTGGCCCAAGAAAATATAAGCGTATGCTACTTGCAAGAAACACACCTCAACTGAAATATAGCCTTCAAAATCAGAGGCTACCAGTGTTGCCGATCAGGCGAAAGGGTGGGATACTGACCCTTGTCAAAAATAACATCCCTGCTTCCCACATTGAAGTTTACATGGAAGAGGATGAGTATCAGGCACTTAAACTTAAGACAGACAATGCAGACCTTCACCTGATCAATTACTACTGTCCAAATGACCGCCCACAGGCACTGGATACACTACCATTAAAAGGAAAAATGATTGTGTGTGGCGATTTTAACAGCCACTCACAGAGTTGGGGCTATGATCACATGGACCAGAGAGGAGAGAGACTGGAAGACTGGCAAGATGAGAATATATTCATCCTGATTAACAAGCCATCCGACCCACATACCTTCTACTCGAGATCATGGCACACTACAACTACACCTGACATGGCTTTTCATTCACCAGACCTGGAGTGGAACATTAAAAGAATTGTTGGGAAACAGCTAGGTGGCAGTGACCATCGGCCAGTCTTTCTAATTGTAGAAAATGAGCTTGTAAGTGAAAGCAGCACTCTCTCGAGGTGGAACTACAAGAAAGCAGACTGGGCAAAGTACAAGCTTCGCACCGGCATACTGGTTAGAAATCTGAACACTGAGAGGGACATAAATAAAGTGTTGAAGAGTTTGGGAAATGCATACTACAGGCAGCACGAGAAACAGTACCAAGAGGAGCCAGTAAACATTATAAACCCTACTGAAGTATGGAACTGGAACAGTTGCATAATGATGTGGAAGTGTGTAGAAAGCAAGCAGAAGCCAAACCCTGCCAAGAGCACCACAATAAATACCAGCACACAAAAGCCAAATTTCAAAGGGTCCAGCTGCAGGCTAGACGGAAAAGCTGACAGGAGAAAACAGTCTCTGAACTTTGAAAGAGACACAAGGAAGTTGTGGAAGCTAATAAAACGGCTTAACGATGAGGGTTCAGGGAGAAACTCAAAAATTGCACTACATAAAGACGGAAACATCTTAACAGGAAAACAAGCAGCTGACCATTTTGCGGACTCATTCGCACAAGATAATAATATAGAAATTAGTCCAGAGAAACAACAGGAGATTCGAGAGAAATGGCAACATACAGGACAGAAGGAAATAGTACATGAGGTTATGGAGGCACCTATCACAGTCAGTGAACTGGAGCTAGCGATATCAAAACTGAAAATGAGAAAGTCACCAGAGCTGATGGTATCTCCAATGAAATGATCAGGAACCTAGGAACAGAGGCCAAAACAAAGCTGTTGCAGATCTTCAATAACAGCTGGACCTTAGGCAGTGTTCCACAAGCCTGGAGAGAAGCAATCATGATACCCCTCCTAAAATCTGGGAAAGATAGTTCTATTGCCTCCAGCTACAGACCAATTAGCCTCATCAGCTGTCTCTGCAAAACACTGGAACGCATCATCAATCACAGACTACAGTGGTACATTGAAAGTAAAAACATCCTTGTGCCACAACAGGCTGGCTTTAGGCAATGCTACTCTACGGAAGATCAGACAATCTATTTCTCTCAAGAAGTTGAGGATGCATTTCAAGAGAAGAAACTGGTACTTGCGGCATGGATAGATCTGAAGAAAGCCTTTGACAAAGTCTGGAAAGAAGGTCTTATGAAGAAACTGCGAAACTGTAAAGTCAATGGAAGAATGTACAAATGGGTGAAAGCATACTTGCACAACAGAAGATCCCGAGTATAGATAGACGGTCTCAAGAGCAAGAAAGTACTATTGCGTCACGGTGTTCCGCAGGGTGGAGTCTTGCCCCCCACACTTTTCCTAATCTTCATCAATGATCTTGTTGCTAATCTACCCGATGGAATAAAAGCAGCAATGTACGCTGATGACCTGGTTTTGTGGAGCACAAATGAACATGCATCAGTGGCCAACATATTGCTACAGAAAGCTATAGATATATTTGTTGCATGGGCGGATAGATAGCTTGTCAGCATAAACACTGACAAGTGCAGTACCACTCTATTTACCCTCTCTCCGAAACAAAAGGCAGGGATCATCCAGACAAACGGAACGCCCTTAAGAGAAGATAAAGAACCAACATACCTTGGTTTAACTTTGATGATAGGCTGACATGGAGGAAACACATCAAAAAATCTGTAGCAAAAGCCAGAAGGAAAATAGCTATCCTGAGAAAGCTAAGTAGAACCACATGGGGAGCCAGTGGGAAAATACTTAGCAAAGTTTATCAACAGAGCATACGACCACACCTGGAATACGGGTCAACTGCGTGGTGTTCAGCATCAAAAACCACACTACAAGAGCTGGGCAAGGTGCAAAATCAAGCTCTTAGAGTCATCACAGGAGGAATGAGATCAACCCCTATAGTAGCAATGGAGAAAATGGGGAGGACACAAGCACCGAGAGAACGCAGAGATACAAAAACACTAATACAAGCAGACAAGTTCCTCAGCTTGCCAGGTCACACTGTGAAGAAACGATTTGAAAACTTAGCTATGGGGCGGTTGAAAAGAAGTAGTTTTATCCACCAGGCCAAACAACTCTGCAGAGACACCACCGATCTTCCCACAGTTGGTATCCCACTGACAACTATTCCAGAGCGAAATCCATGGAAAGATGAACATAGACTATCGCTACAAATCCAGACAAAAGTGAGAGGAATATTTGACAAGGAAGAACAGAACTGTGTACATCCAGAACAGCCACTCTCAGCTTCCTTGATGACGAATACCCACAGGATCTCTGGATCCGAGTCTACACAGATGGGTCAGCGCAAAATGCTGTTCGAAATGGAGGAGCGGGAGTGTATATAGAATACCCAAATAATACTAGGGACACAGTCAGAGTTCCAACAGGAAAGTACTGCCATAACTATGATGCTGAAATTGACGCAATCAAGATAGCAATAGAGAAATTACAAAATACCAGCCATGGTAGACAACCTGTGGTGATATTGACAGCTGCAAAATCAGTAATAGAGACACTTTTGTCTGGGAAATTACCAGTTCTAAGGACACTACTTTCTGAACTTAGCAGTCAGCATAAGGTCACCATACAGTGGATACCATCCCACTGTGGAGTACCCGGAAACGACAGAGCTGATCGATTGGCTAAGGAATAAGCAAAAGAACAGCCTGATGCGCCCATTACATTCCACCAAAAGAAAAGAATGATCAAATCAGTCAGAAGGCCACCAAACCCTACTCAAAACGACTACCACGTTATGGACAGACCAGAACAAGTCATTATTCTGCACCTCAGAACAGGACACAATAGATTTACGCAACCACAAGTATACAAAATTCAAGATTGGTGACCCGGTCATGTTCACATGTGGTTTGGCGTCGCAGACAGCAGAGTACATACTCCAGGACTGCCCAAACTACAACATATCCAGGCGAACCTTCTGGCCTAGAGAGACAACAGTGGAAGATAAACTTTATGGACCGCTGAGTGAACTAAAAAAGACTGTTAGTTTCATACAGGAGACAACATTGCAGTTATAGACATATTTCAAGCGAACGGAAGAAGAATCATCATCATCATCATCATCATCATCATCATCATCATCATCATCTTCCACTTCTGCCGTCAAGCATTGTGGGGAGGAATAATTGCGGTCCAGCGCCCAATGGGCGGCACTGGATAGTGTCATTCCTTGTGATTGTACAGTCTTTTATGTCGTTAATCCATTTTCTTCTTGGACGTCCTCTTGGTCTCGTCGCAGATGATCTTTGAAATAAGGCCAGTGATGGTAGTTGTTGGTGTTGCATTCTAACGACATGGCCAAACCACATGATCTTCTGTCTTTCAATAAATGTGGCACAAGGTGTTGATCCCACTGTATGTCTGATAACAGCATTTCTTACTCGGTCTCGGATTGTTAAGTTGGCAGCTCTCCTCAGTCATCTAATCTCGCGGGTGATGATTTTGCGAAAGTGTGGTTTGGATGAAGTCTAAGTTTGAGATTGGAAGCATAGGGTTGGTGTGAATATATTGTTTATATATTGAATATATCTGTCGTTTTGTGGACATGGGTATATTTGGATGTTTTAGTAAGGATGATAGTTGATATGTAAGTGCACTAGCTTTTTGACATGTGATTTCGATTGATTTCTTTGTACAATCTGCCATCTTCTGTGATCATACTTCCAAGATATTTGAATTTTTTTTTAACTTGTTTCAGAGTTGTGCTATTTATCCGTATAATTAGTTGGCCCGGCGATCTGCTAACTTGCATTACTTCGTTTTTGGCTGTATTGCTATGATATACTCTTACAAATGCCAAACGTGGACAATGACAGAAAAAGAGAAAAGAAAAATCACAACAACAGAAATTAGATTCCTGAGAAGATTACTCAATGTATCAAGAAGAGATAAGATCAGAAATGAAGAAATCAGGACTAATGTGGGGGTTATAGCAACGCTAAATTTTCTCAGATGGCAGCAAGTAAAATGGTTTGGCCATGCAAGTAGGTTACCAGCTAACAGTATACCACAACAAACAAGGATGTACAGACCAGAGGGGAGCAGAGGAAGAGGCCGACCACGTAAACGATGGACGCGGAAAATGACAGAGTCCCTGGGAATATCGATACATGAAGCCTATAAGCGGGCACTCTCCCGCTGTTTATACTTCACCTCGTCACCGCAAGGTACTAGAGGAACGAGATGAGATGAGATGAGAATACCAACATAATAAAAAAAATTTAAGTCATAACTGTGGCACACCCCTACTTCCCATTTTTCATCATCAGGTTTGTTAAGTCCAAACCTATGTTTGTTTGTTTGTTTGTTTGTTTGTTTGTTTGTTTGTTTTTGGCACTAAATTTCTGAAATGTTGAATAACCCATGTGTGGACACGAGAGTATATGTATATCGTCTTTCAGTCCAGTTGCCGAGTTCCATTGAAATGTATATTTTTCAGCGAGCGAGTTATGGCAAACCCAAAGGCACTCCAGTTGCAACTCACTCTGGCGGCAACACAGTCCAGCTACAACACAATCCAGCAACGGCGCAATCCAGTAAGCATGTCCATTCACGGGCACGATCAGATGCCAAGAAATATTCTGATCGTGGGCACGGCAAAAACAAAAAATCTCCTTCTTGCACAATTATCTAACAAATATATGTAACAAATGTATGTAACAAATGTATGTAACAAATGTATGTAACAAATGTATTTAACAATTGTTTGTAACAAATGTGTGTAACAAATTTGGATCACAGCTGAGATAATGAGAAATATGCGACATTGTCCCTTCCTTGTGTTTGGTTTGTTGATTTTTGTCGTCGTCTCCCCACCCCCACCCCCACCCCCACCCCCCCCCCCACCCCCATATTTGTGACGTCTGTTGGAGAACAGACCTGGCTAATGGCAAGTGTTATCGTGAGAACCGGATAATGTCCATACTTTACTTGGAACAATAGACACTAAGGAAGGGAACTGGCCAACCCATCTCTTTATAACGTGGCCTAGAATCCCAACTACACTTTCTGGCTAGTTGTCTGTGAGTCAGATACACTAGTTCCTTGGGTGAGCCGTTGTCTGTGAGTCAGATACACTAGTTCCTTGGGTGAGCCGTTGTCTGTGAGTCAGATACACTAGTTCCTTGGGTGAGCCGTTGTCTGTGAGTCAGATACACTAGTTCCTTGGGTGAACCGCGGGCATGGACTCAGATACACTAGTTTCTTGGGTGAGCCGTTGTCTGTGAGTCAGATACACTAGTTCCTTGGGTGAGCCTTGTCTGTGAGTCAAATACACTAGTTCCTTGTGTGGGCCTTTGTCTGTGAGTCAGATACACTAGTTCCTTGGGTGATCCGCGGGTATGGAGTCAGATACACTAGTTCTTTAGGTGAGCCGCGGGCATGGAGTCAGATACACTAGTTCCTTAAGTGAACCGTGGGCATGGAGTCAGATACACTAGTTCCTTGGGTGAGCCGCGGGCATGGAGTCAGATACACTAGTTCCTTAAGTGAACCGTGGGCATGGAGTCAGATACACTAGCTCCTTAAGTGAACCGTGGGCATCGAGTCAGATACACCCCCGGGAAGGTTAACCCGGTCAACAAATGCCCGCAGAAGTCGGATGTGTCGGCCTAACGGCGCAAGAACGCAGCTCTGCTGTAAACAGGCACAACGCAATCACATCCGGAAAAAAAACTCCGGATGAACGAAGAAGAAGGAGATACACTAGTTCCTTGGGTGAGCCGCGGGCATGGAGTCAGATACACTAGTTCCTTAAGTGAACCGTGGGCATGGAGTCAGATACACTAGCTCCTTGGGTGAGCCGCGGGCATGGAGTCAGATACACTAGTTTCTTGGGTGAGCCGTTGTCTGTGAGTCAAATACACTAGTTTCTTGGGTGAGCCGCGGGCATGGAGTCAGATACACTAGTTCCTTAAGTGAACCGTGGGCATGGAGTCAGATACACTAGTTTCTTGGGTGAGCTGCGGGCATGGAGTCAGATACACTAGTTTCTTGGGTGAGCCGCGGGCATGGAGTCAGATGCACTAGTTTCTTGGGTGAGCCGCGGGCATGGAGTCAGATACACTAGTTCCTTAAGTGAACCGTGGGCATGGAGTCAGATACACTAGTTCCTTAAGTGAACCGTGGGCATGGAGTCAGATACACTAGTTCCTTAAGTGAACCGTGGGCATGGAGTCAGATACACTAGTTTCTTGGGTGAGCCGCGGGCATGGAGTCAGATACACTAGTTCCTTAAGTGAACCGTGGGCATGGAGTCAGATACACTAGTTCCTTAAGTGAACCGTGGGCATGGAGTCAGATACACTAGTTCCTTGGGTGAGCCGTTGTCTGTGAGTCAAATACACTAGTTACTTGTGTGGGCCGTTGTCTGTGAGTCAGATACACTAGTTCCTTGGGTGAGCCGCGGGCATGGAGTCAGATACACTAGTTCCTTGGGTGAGCCGTTGTCTGTGAGTCAAATACACTAGTTCCTTGTGTGGGCCGTTGTCTGTGAGTCAGATACACTAGTTCCTTGGGTGAGCCGCGGGTATGGAGTCAGATACACTAGTTCCTTAAGTGAGGCGTGGGCATGGAGTCAGATACACTAGCTCCTTGGGTGAGCCACGGGCATGGAGTCAGATACTCTAGTTCCTTAAGTGAGCCGTGGGCATGGAGTCAGAGTCAGCCTAAAGTGTGTCATTGCTACAAGGTATATTGTCAACTCCGTTATCACGTCTCTACTTGTTTTCTGTGATTCTATGAATGCTCATCAGTACCTGTTGATGTATTTCTCATGCATTAGCTTTCAATTGTCGCTGTTAGCTTTCAGTTGTCGCTGTTAGCTTTCAGTTGTCGTTGTTAGCTTTTAGTTGTTATTGTTAGCTTTCAGTTGTCGCTGTTTGCTTTTAGTTGTTGTGGTATGTTGGGAGAAGGATGCAGTACCCACCTTGGCCGTAATGAAGTTAAGCTAAGAGGATGGGACTAATTTCGTCTGGAGGGGATGGGTCTTTGGAAGCCAAAGTGCCCCATATTAGCTCAGGAAATCTAGGGGTTTCTCGGGAATGTTAATGACTTCCCTCCAAACTTTGCCTTCCCTAAAAGAGATACTTATTCAGCTCGTGAACCCCCACCTGTATCCATTTTCCCTTATAGGTGAAATGAGTACAAGAAAATTTATATAATTTTAAGTTCTCTTTTATGAGTAATTTGGAACCTGGGTGCTTACAATAGTACAGAACGTTGCTGTCTATTCGTGGTTACCCAGCCACCTATCGTTCCAAATTCTACAAATATGTGATGTAGTAAAGTTAACTAAACACATATATAAAAGTTTTGTCACATCACAATGTACCCGACAAAAAGAAGGAAGTAGAAGTAAAACCTGTTTATTGAATAAAATGCTGTAGAGATAAAGCCAGTGAAGCAAATCTGAATACATGAAATTCAATCATTAAATCATGAGATAATGTCACTATATCCAATATGGAACATTTAACTCCCAGTAGATCCACACGTGATTTCATTCATTTTGCCACTGTGCCTAACCACAAAGTCTTCCTAAATTGTCTCTGAGCTACACAAGATATTATGTGTGAATTTCCATGGAATTTGTGAAAACGTTTGTAAAATTAAACAGTCTCTACACACAATAAGACTTGGAGTTGTTAATCATTGTTCTCCGTCTGTTGCAAGTGATTGTTCTCAAGTTAGTACATGTTCAAGTGAGTATAATCTAGTTCCTTCATTGATAAGTTGATGGTAAAATAGGACTGGTCTTCTTCTTCTTCTTCTTCGTTCATCCGGAGTTTTTTTTTCGGACGTGATTACGTTGTGCCTGTTTACAGCAGAGCTGCGTTCTTGCGCCGTTAGGCCGACACATCAGACTTCTGCGGGCGTTTGTTGACCGGGTTAACCTTCCCGGGGGTTTCTTAGGACGTTAGACTCTCACTGTTGTGGTGTTATCTCCCATCCCAGCTGGCCCATATAGAACAGCCAAAGGTATCCTGGTCGGCCCTCAAGGGAAGGCAGGGGCAGACCATGGGCATTCCCCGCCATCCAAGGAGGCCTCCATAATTGCAGAGCCATCACACAGCGCTCTGGTACTGGGCTCACCCAAGGAATCGTCACGTCCTGCACATGGCTGCTTAGCCTCACTTCCGTATGTTGGGCCTTCCGTTCACCACAGGCTGTTCTTCCAGAAGCCAGAAGAATGCAGATTGCAGATGACATCCACACAGTGAGCTTTCGATTCAGACTTTCCACGTAATGGATTTGCTATCCAAGCAATATTCCATTTTGTGCCACTAGGACACATTTTCCACCTTTTATGAAGCCCACACAGTGAGCTTTCGATTCGGACTTTCCACGTAATGGATTTGCTATCCAAGCAATATTCCATTTCATGCCTCTGGGAGGCTTGTGTAACCGACATGCCTGTGGTATGAAGTGTGGCAGTCTAAATACTTCTTCATGTACATTTAAATGTCAACCTGAATACAGTTAAAGTAAGCTGCAGTCGACTTGAGCTTGTTGATATTTCCATAGAGCTTGTCCTCGAATGAAGCAGGTGTGGGCCAAAATATCTTTCTCTGTTCTGCATATATTGGGCACTCTTGCAGCAAATGTTTAGCTGTCATTTTACCAGTTCCACAATTACATTCATCTGTATCTCCTATCTTTAGTTTGTTGAACAAGTGGTATTTCAGCCTGTTATGTCCTGTGCGGAGTCTGAAAATTGCTACTTGTTCTCTTCGGTCGAGTTTGTAATATGCATCATCCTTCTGGTGGCCTGGATGCTCTGATTCCCATTTGGTTCTATAAGTGCTTTTTATCAACCTCTTTGCCTCATTATAGGTTATGTCTATGTCAGGCTGTGGTAGTCGTCCGCCCTCTTTTGCCAGTCTGTCAGCCTCTTCATTTCCAGGTATACTGCAATGTGATGGGATCCACTGTATTACAACTTTTTTGGATTTCTGGCATAGACCATTCAGTGCTGCTCTTAGGTCAGCTATTTCTGTGCTGTTGTTGCTCTTCAGTATTGAGACAGCTGACTTTGCATCTGTAAAGATAGCTATTTGCGTCTCTTTATTTTCCTCCATCAGGAGCATTTCTGCTGCAGTTTTCAGAGCCTCTACCTCCGCTTTGAAGTTACTTGAAAACTTTCCAGTTGCCACTGAATATGTTTTTTTCATTCCATTTTTTAAAGTTAGGAGAATTCCTCCTCCTCCATTCTCTACTGATCCATCTGTATATGCATGGGTCCAATTGCTGCTTGGGTAATGTTCTTTTATGTAGTTTAGGGTTATTTCTCTTCTTTCGGTTTCATGCTGAGTGTTCTTTTTCTCAATACCAGGAATGTTTTCTATCATCTCAGGCAGTTGCTGCTGTCTCCAAGCTGGGAACTTGTCTGCATTGTAAATGGGTTTGACTGCTGATATGTTAAGTATGGGATCTGCCCTAATCTTTCGTTTTGCAGTTTCTACAAAGTTGCTACGCTTCAGTCTTCCCTTTCCAAAACCACTAAACCTTTTATACATAGGGTGGTCTGTCAATCTTCTAAATTTTTCAGCTTGTTGCTGGGCTCTGCTATCTCTTCTATCCTGCATTGGTTGTAAACAAGTGATCTTTTCTAATTCATTAATAGGCGTTGTCTTCAGGCTTCCAGTTATGATTCGCATTCCTTGATTTTGGACTCTACTTATTTTGTTAAAGTTTGACTTAGCTGCTGTTGCCCAAGCTGCAATGCCATATTCCAGTACTGGCCTCACCCGTCCAGTATATAACTTCTTGAGAACTTTCTCATCTGCTCCCCACGTTGTACCAGCAAGGTTTTTCATGATTGCCATTCTCTGCCTTGCTCTTGTTCGATTTTTCTCAACCTGTGTTTTCCATGTCAGGCGACGATCAAAGGTGACTCCTAGATAGTTTGGATTTTCTTCATGGCGCAATATTTTTCCATTCAATACCAGCTTAGGTTGCTGAGTTTTAGTTGAGAGGGAGAACACTGTGCATGTTGTTTTCTCCTCACTTATCTTCACTAGCCATGATTTTGACCAGTCCTCTAGCGCTAATAGGGCTTGCTGTATTCTGCTGTTAGCTGTACTAATATATTCTTCAGATGTCCATATGGCTAGGTCATCTGCAAAGGAGGATGTGTGTACTCTGGCTGGAAATTTTTCTGTGATGTCATTTATATATGCTAGGAATAATGTTGGTGAAAGAACTCCTCCTTGGGGGACACCTTGCTCCAACAGCATCATTTTGCTGGTTTGTCCTTGTACTTTTGTCCTGGCAGTTCTGTTCTCAAGGTAGTGGCTGATCCATTTGTACATTTTCCCACAAACATGCATTTTTTGCAGTTTTACTTTCAGTCCTTCCTTCCATACTTTATCAAATGCTTTTTTCTAAATCTATCCAGACTGCTAGTGTGTGCTTTTTCTCTTGGAAGGCATCCTCTATTTCCTGAGCTATATAGGTTATTTGATCTTCAGTGGATCTGTACTTTCTGAATCCTGCTTGGTGAGGTGTTAAGAGTTGGTTTTCTTCCAGATGCCATGTTAGCCTGCCATTGATAATGCGTTCCATTAATTTTCCTACACAGCTAAGAAGACTGATAGGTCGATAGCCATTTGATTCTTCCAGGTCTTTTCCTTTCTTTGGGACTGGTATTAGTATAGCTTCCTTCCATGCCTTTGGGACTATTCCCCTCTTCCAGCTGCAATTTAGGACTGCTAGTAGTTTCTTTTTTGCCTTAGTGCCTAGTCCTATTAGCATTTCATTTGTGATTCCATCCTTTCCTGGTGATGTCTTCTTTTTTAGGGTATTCATTGCCTGTTCCATTTCTTCCATTGTTAGATTTGCCATCATATATTCTGCTGCTGTCTCTGTATATCTATGATGTATCTGTTTATCTTTGATTGCTTTCTTTTGTTCGGCTGTAATATCAATGTGGTTTGCACTGGCATAGTGTTCCATTAGTGCATTTGCAGCCTTTTTTCCTGTAAGCAAGGCATTTCCTTGTTTAATTGTTATTTGTTTGTTTCTAGGTCCTTCATTGTTCATGGCTTTCCCTAGTTTCCATAGTTTGTTTCCATCCCTGTCAAAATTCAGGTTTTCTGTTTTTTTCCTCCAACAATCTCTTGTTGTTTGATTTACTGTTCTTTTATATTTTGCTGAGATGGCTTTGAGAGAGATGTTCGCTTCAGTTGTTTGCTCTCTCTCTGCGGTCTTCCTAGCATCTTCAACTTTGTCCTCCAAAATTTGTAGTTCTTCAGTCCAGTATGGTTTGTAATTTTTCCTCGCTCCTCTTGGAATAGACTCAGTGGCCGCCTGTATTATTGCTCTGTTTAGACTTTCCACCATTTGCTTCATGTTGCCATATCGTGTATTCATGTTTTCACAATATTTGTCTGTTAGTATGGCAAATCTGTCCCAATCTGCTCGTTTGTAATTCCAGCGGGGCAAAGGCTTTTGCTCCTGTGGAACATACTCCATATTTATTACAAGCTTGATTGGTCTGTGGTCACTACCTGCTAATTGGTCAAGCACATGGCGATCGATTTTGTGGAGGATGTCTCCTGTGCAGAAAGCTAAGTCTGGAGTAGAAGTGGTAATCCATCTTCTGGAGTAGAAGCTCGGTGTGTCATCCGCTTTGTTGAGTAGATGGAGATTTGAGTCTATTTCCCAGTCCTCCACTTCATCTCCTCTTTTGTCAGTATCTGGGTATCCCCATCTTTCTGAACGGCTATTAAAGTCTCCGACAACAATGCAATTTGTGTCAGTTATTTCCATGTTTGAGAGTGTAAGATCCTTATCTGCCGGGCTGTACAGATTGTAAATTCTTATTTTCACGTCCTTTATCATTATATCAACACCTATAATTTCCGTTTGGTTGTGAGAGATCACAGATACTTCGCTGCAAGGTATTGTATTTCGTGTAAGTATTACAACTCCTCCTTTGTGTCCTTCTCGGTCGAAACGTGTGGCCTGATATCCCTCGACTGAAAATGTGCGATTGGCGTTGAGGTGTGTCTCTTGAATGCATGCCACATCTATTCTATCTTTATGAAGACGTTGTGTTAGGGAGGCTTTCTTGTTATAAACTCCTTCGGCATTCCATTGTAGTATGTTGAGTGTCCGGGGTGTTTGGTCAATAGCTCTTAACCTACTCCTCTGTGCCTTGACTCCACAGCACAGGGGAAGGTGACCACCAGTAGTCATGGGTGGACCCCCTCGAGGCAGGGGGCCCGGCACTATCACCGCCTGATGGGACTTCACGGGATTAGCACCATAACGATTAATTTTCATCTGTGGCATCATGAAATGATAAAGTTACGTTGCACTTCTTTGTCAAGCCTGTGGCTCAGTACATCCGATTTCGACAAGCATTTGTTCGGGATGCTTTCCCTAGCCTTTGACTGTCCCCAGTCTACCTACAAGGCAGCAGGTTTGTACGTCTCTTCGTCTGGTCCCTCTCCCTTGACCTGTCCGACATGGGTGGCCCTACCAGTAGCTGTGCTACCATCGGCATAGCTCTTGGGGTCATTGGAACGCACAAGCCCCTCTACCTCGTCAAGGTGGACGCACGGCAGAGGGGGGACTGGTCTGACATGCTGGCTTTTTTTAAAGATACCTAGAATCGCCATGCACTAGAGTCACTGGGAAAGGTTGGCAGCTCCTTGGTGAATTCTTTTATATTAACAGATTGTGGTAACTAACAACTTAACGGAATGTAAGAATCCCTAATTAGTTCTCCAGTTATTCATCGACATTGGTTCTGGTTTTATTCTTCCTTCACGCAACTGTCTGTCCATCCCTGAGATAAGCTGGTAATATATCTGCAATATTTCTGCACTATTTCTGAGATAATCTGCAAAATCTCAGCGATAATCTGCGAACACCGTCTTCCTCACCTGATGTGAATAAACATGATGATCCTATTTATATCTGTTCAACTGGTGATAGTTCTCCAGTTGACAAGAATGAAAAGGGCTACAGACAGAAGTTACAGAAAGTAGAAGACTCAGGAAGTACCTACAAGCTACAGTGTCTCTTCTTTGTACTGGTATCAGACTTCAGCAATTTATCTGGCAAGCTACCTCTTCTTCTGTTCTTGTACATAGTGATATGTTTGCTGATGTTCTCACAGAGGACACAGACACAGAGAATGACAAGGCTAGTAGATGAGTGATTGAGAGTTAATGATGGAATGCACCCAGCAAGATCTGATCCTAAATAGCAATGGTACAGGCAGGGTGATTATGCATCGTATTCATAGTAACTCATGTTACCAATCAGTGCTGCCTCAAATGTTTTAGTCTGCCTGGTTACTTTTCCTGTTTATTCCTTCTCACCTCTTCTGCCATTGATTTACTTACTTCTTCTAACACTGGGGTGATATTTCCCATGCCAGTTAGAAGTGATGATGCATGAAAGCACATTATGTGTCTCTCCTTTACTTACTCTTTAAAACAGGGAGGTGGTTTAATAAAAATACATTCCACAGGCTGAATCAAAGTAATAATGTAAAGAAGCATACAATGAATATTTTCACTCTTAAGTTAAACAAAGTTTAACATGTGTCTGGTATGAATGTTGAGGTATAGGTGAAGCATTCATTGTGAGAATTCACATTGCCTCTCATTCATTAACACAACATATATACAGAGTGACAGAGAGATGAGATGACACAGTACAGCTCATTCTCTCATTCCAACACCAATCTTCTCCTTCTTTGTTCACTTGAGTGCTTGAACTGGGCTGTTAGCCTGACTGTGGTTCGATCAGAGTGCTAGATACAGAGGTGATCATTTCACAACTTGTTAGAATATTTCCCAGTGTCAGCAACTTGCTTGCGACAGGTCTTTCAGGACTCCCCTACTTTTGCACCGCACGAAATAACAACTCGTGTCATTTGCAAAAGGAATGCAATTTATTTAGAACTGGCAATTTATAAGCTCTGCGAGCGGTATGCTTCATTGACATTAAACAACATGGATGTAATGAAGTGGTGAGAAATTATACTAGTAATCACAATCTAAATCTAAAGCCTAATATTAACTATTGCCTAGAAACTTATAGCATTTGTCAAGAACACGTCTACTCTCTAATCGTCTCCAGTCTGGTATGTCCACACGCTACACATTGCGTGGTCAAGCACGGACGCTGTACCCTCCGTGCATTAGCGAGTCTTGCGTGCATAGCGTCCCCAGCACGCTGGCTCGTGAACTTGAGTAACCGGGTACTCCACGGTTACTCGTAAGGCCAAGCTTCCCAATGGCTTGGGGAAGCCCTCGCTCAACTGTCCTTATTGCTCCCTTGGTTGACACAAATGTGTTCCCTGGTGAAGCTATTTATAGCGCTGGTGTCTCTCCTGTCTGGTGTCTCCCTACTAGACTTGTCTTAACTCTTATTAACTCTCTAAATACTTATTGGAGATTCTGACACCCAGCAGTATAAAACGCTGGACCTGTCAATGATGCTAAACAGTCACATAACACAATCTTTCTTCACACCACGGACGTATAAAGATAAGAGGAAGAGCACTTTCATTCCTTCTTCTCTCATTCTCGTGTGTTGAAGATTCGCTGTGGATTCAAACATAAGGCAACGGTCGGCACAGAAATCATAGCCTGTACTTTACTAAACCTGGTCTGAATGCAATCAGAAAGCTAGAAGGGTTTAGATTTTAGAATAGCGATTTGGGCTTAGACGAGCCTCATCTCACAGCTTAAGACATAGTGTTTGTACAGCACTTCTCTTTGGAAACAGTAGATAGATGGAGTCAGATATTCTCTATACCAGTTATGGCGGAATTTAGCCATTGCCCGGGCAGGGAGAGAGTTGGCGGCTGTCTTCAGATAGAAGAATATATATTCGTTCGTGCCGGAATCTTCACACACACACAACTCACATACACAAAGCTCTACCTGACACATAAATCAGCTACGTATCTGTTACACAGAGGCAATCAAACATGAATCAGGCAAGGGACATACCAGTCCTAGAAACACCCCACGAAAAACACAACCGGCTTTCATGACGGTCGGACTGTATGTGCCAAATTAAAGCGTTCTTCTTCCCAACAGCCCTTGCGGCGACGCTATTCTTGCTAGGTTAACCAATGGGTTTTGTCATATTCGAACACCTGACCTGTCCATCATTGTGTGACACGGCTATTATTAGCAGTGATGCCACATTCCTCACATTCCGATGCTCTCTTGTGCGGACACTTTTGTAGAAAACTGTGTTTTTTGAGGTAGTGTTGTGCAGTAGTGTAACGAACTGAGGGCGCAATATGCAACAGTTGTCGCTGTTAGCTTTCAGCTGTCGCTGTTAGCTTTCAGTTATCACTGTTAGCTTTCAATTGTCTCTGTTAGCTTTGAGCTGTCACTGGTAGCTTTCAGTTGTCGCTGTTAGTTTTCACTTGTCTCTGTTAGCTGCCAGTTGTCTCTGTTAGCTTTCAGTTGTCGCTGTTTGCTTTCAGTTGTGTCTATTAGCTTTCGGTTGTCGCTGTTAGCTGCCGGTTGTCGTTATTAGCTTTCAGTTGTCGTTCAGTTGTCGCTGTTAGCTTTAAGTTTTCGTTCAGTTGTCGCTGTTAGCTTTCAGTTGTCTCTATTAGCTTTCAGTTGTCACTGCTAGCTGTCAGCTGTCTCTCTTAGCTGTCAGTTGTCTCTGTTAGCTGTCAGTTGTCTCTGTTAGCTGTCAGTTGTCTCTGTTAGCTGTCAGTTGTCTCTGTTATCTTTCAGTTGTCGCTGTTAGCTGTCAGTTGTCTCTGTTAGCTTTCAATTGTCCCTGTTAGCTTTCAGTTGTCGCTGTTAGCTTTCAGTTGTTGCTGTTAGCTTTTAGTTATCTCTGTTAGCTTTCATTTGTCGCTGTTAGCTTTCAGTTGTCCCTGTTAGCTTTCAGTTGTGTCTGTTAGCTTTCAGTTGTGTCTGTTAGCTTTCAGTTGTGTCTGTTAGCTTTCAGTTGTGTCTGTTAGCTTTCAGTTGTCGCTGTTAGCTTTCAGTTGTCGTTCAGTTGTCGTTCAGTTGTTGCTGTTATCATTCAATGGTCGCTGTTAGCTTTCAGTTGTCACTGTTATCTTTCAATGATCACTGTTAGCTTTCAGTTGTTGCCGTTAGCTTTTAATTGTCGCCGTTAGCTTTTAGTTGTTGCTGTTAGCTTTCAGTTGTCTCTTGAGCTTTCAGTTGTCTCTGTTAGCTTTGCGTTGTCTCTGTTAGCTTTCAATTGTCTCTGTTAGCTTTTAGTTGTCTCTGTTAGCTTTCAGTTGTCACTGTTAGCTTTCAGTTTCTCTCAGTGGTATAGTATCTTGTGTGACATATTACATTTAGTATTCTCAGTGGTATAGTATCTGGTCTGATATATTGCATTTAGTATTCTCAGTGACATAGGATCTTATCTGACTTATTACATTATGTAAACTATTGAACTGAATATGAAGAAAGCCCTTAAATACCATGAAAATGCTAAATGTATGTGTTTTGGGATCACAAATATGCACATTAGCTTACAAAAGGGTTATAAGAGATTTACTTGGGAAAGGGTCGATGTCATTGCATCGGGTTGTGTCCCTTGTGACTGGGTCTCTTTCCACAGAACGGTTTGCCGAAAGCGTCCGCAAAAAAACGAACTCCGTAGCTCCAGCGTCGACCCCCAGGTATCTCCGTGAAATTTGCACATGTGACTGAATATCGGGGTCCGGTTACGAACCCACGACCTTCGCCAGCATATGGTTGTATGTGTTGTGACATGTGTACATACATGCCGACATAAGGTTGTTGTGTGCTGTGACATGTTTACATATATACCGACATATGGCTTATGTGCTGTTACATGTTTACATATATACCAACATAAGGTTGTGTGTGCTGTGACATGTGTACATATATACAGACATAAGGTTGTGTGTGCTGTGACATGTGTACATATATACAGACATAAGGTTGTGTGTGCTGTGACATGTGTACATATATACAGACATAAGGTTGTGTGTGCTGTGACATGTTTACATATATACAGACATAAGGTTGTGTGTGTGTTGTGACATGTTTACATACACTCCAACTGAAGGTTGTGTGTGCTGTGACATGTTTACATACACTCCAACTGAAGGTTGTGTGTGCTATGACATGTTTACATACACTCCAACTGAAGGTTGTGTGTGCTATGACATGTTTACATACACTCCAACTGAAGGTTGTGTGTGCTGTGACATGTTTACATACACTCCAACTGAAGGTTGTGTGTGCTATGACATGTTTACATACACTCCAACTGAAGGTTGTGTGTGCTGTGACATGTGTACATATATACCGACAGTAGGTTTCCATTACAACGGTATGAGTGAGTAGTATGTCAGGAGTTCTACGACACAAAAATTGTGGCATGGTGTGGCATATTACTAAGAATACAGAAGGAAGATCGGGAGAATCCGCGTTTTATAGTAAGCGTAAAGAAGGAGGATCGCGGGGATATAACGCATGAATAAATAATTGCCAGTTTTTGTGATATTACGTCACTTTTATTAAAATTTTAGTTTATTTTTTTATTTATTTATTTCTTAAAAGTCTTAATTTAAAGATTACGGTATTATTGTATGTAGTGGGTATGGCTTCGTGACATTCCTTGTTACGGGGTAGTCAATGACCCCTTAAATTGCAGGTGAGGGTATGTGTAGTGACGTGGTGGTGGATAAATTGTGCTATGACGTGGTCAAGAGGTGGTCAAGCGGTCAAGGGGTGGTCAAGTGACCCCTTAAATTGTAGGAGAGGGTACGTGTAGTGACACGGTGGTAGTTAAAGTGAGCGATGACGTGGTTAAGAGAAGGTCAAGCGGTGGTCAAGGGTTGGTCAAGCGACACCTTAAATTGGAGGGGAGGGTACGTGTAGTGACACGGTGGTGGTTAAAGTGAGCGATGACGTGGTCAAGAAGTGGTCAAGTGATGGTAAAGTGGCCAAGAGGGTGGTCAAGTGACCCCTTAAATTGTAGGGAAGGTACTATAGTGACAAGGTGGTGGTTAAAGTGAACGATGAAGTGATGTAGAGGTGGTCAAGAGGTGGTCATGTGATCAAGGGATGGTCAAGTCTTCGAATCCCGCTATGTCTGGGTCTGTTAATGTAACATTGAATCGACCACTTAGTCATCGGATTCCATCAGGGATTTGTGGTGGAGATATTAATATTGTAAAATAGCTGCGCTGGCGAAATATGGTGCTATTAATCAAATCGATGTTATATGTTAACCAAGGAGAGCTCAATTGAATCGTGTGTCTACCGAGGCGGTAAAGGTTGTCTGGCCTGCGATTTACTCTGTATTGCCCATAGCGCCAGTTTTCCTATAGCGGTTAATAGTCGTCTTTAGTGGTCGGTGTTTAAACACTATCATCACACAGTGTAAATGAAAACCTTATGAAAGTAAAGATGGCGGGTAGTACTGGTTGTAGTGGGTGCGGGTTAGTGAAATTCGTTGTTAAGGGATATATGAGTGTAGGAGTAGCTAGATAACTGCTTCCGATCATTGTTAAGGAGTGAGCGAGTGGCGGAGTGGTAAAATAAATACGTAGGTTCCTTGCTAAGAGACAGAGGAGTTGCTTGATAAAAGCTTCGGTCGATGTTAAGGGGTAGGTGAGTGCAGGTGCAGCTAGATAACTGCTTCCGATCATTGTTAAGAGATGGGGAGGGTCGGAGTTGCTAGATAGTTACGTCGGTTCCTTGGTAAGAGCAACGGTGATCGAGCGGAGGAGTGTGTAAATAAAAGCATGGAGGTCTACCACTGACAAATTCAACGCATATTTGCGGCTTCTGTCATCAGAAGACCTAGGATATATTCGATTTATGTCTATTGTAAAGTCGTCAACTGTTTATTATATTGGTGGTTACTATAATCTGTAGTGGATGGGCCTTACACACTATCAGCGTACTATTGGTGCTGTCTTGGAGATACAAAACTCGTCCTCGGGCTGTGTTATAGTGTGCAGGCAGTCACACATTGTCATATGTCTAAGGGATACATCCAGGACGTATAGGTAATGGCTACAACGGGTAAATGAGGTCGCTGCTTCCGGTTGCAAGCATAAAGATACATCCGGGATAAGCGGGTAATGATAACATCCGGTCATTGATGGCGTTGCATCCTGTTACATGTGTAAGGATACAGTGTTCTGTTGGCTGTCGAACCAGAAGATCTAACACGGGATGACCACCATGTATGGGACTGCTTCTCCGCCCGCGGCAACAAGGCATCGGGAGTTTAAAATTTCTCCCTTCTCTCCCTTGTTTATGTCCTTGTCGTCCTAGGGTCACCAAGTAACAGCAAGCAAATAACACGAAACTACTACTACTAAGGCATCTATACACGACAAGGCAGGTTCGAATATAGCTATAACCAGTTCAGCCCAGTGCCCGACTAACCCTTTCTGACATACATAGAGGAGCGATGTGAGCACCGATGCCAGTCGGGGTAGGCGTACCGTTTACTTAACAGCTAGCGGGTCATACACCGATGACTGTTTAACGCAACTTATCAGATGTATAATATTACATACGAACACAACAAACTGGTCCGACTCAACCTTGGGCATCTCATGGAACATGGCATATCATTAATTGTCCTGGCCAGCTAAGTTATCGCGTGTCAAATCAGGCATTTACACCGTCATTACCTCTGTGTGTGTCCTTATGGGTCTGTGCATCTTTTCCCCAGAAACACATTTCTATTGCCAATATATGTTTTTCAACGAGACTGCTCATTTAAACATATCGCAGCCAGACAAAAGTACAGGTTCTATGTGAAACTTCAACATTCAAATAAGAAAATACGTTAGCCAAATGCGAAAAATATTGGTCAGACGTATAAATATCTTCACCAAACTTATGAAAAGTAGGAAAAATTGTAAACCAAATGGTAAAATTATCGACCAAAGAGATAAATATTTTAACTAAACATATAAAAAGAAGGAAAATTTATTAACCAAATGGGCAAAATATTGACCAAGTAAAGAAATATCGCATCCAAACTTATAAAAATTAGGAAAATATGTTAACCACAGAAATACAAATGTTGGCCACCTACAGAAATATGTTGACTGAAGTAATAAAATATACAAAACGATGGACAAACTAAGAAATATGAATGACAAAGTAAGAAACAAAAGTGATGACAAACGGAGAAAAAATTATTGCCGAATTAAGAAAAAGGATGTTCAATCTAAGAAACATGTACACCAAAATAAGAATGGTCACTGCTGTGAAGGAAACCAATGAAAAACGATCTTCTTTACAGATGTCTATAAAATTATGATGATACTAAGAATTATGAGAAGATTAAGAAAGACAATAAATGTTGAAAATCGGTGACGAGTAGTAAGGATGCATGGAAGGAAAGGGACACAATAAGCAAGATATACATTAAGAAAACACGTGTATTGTTGAGAGCTGGAATAATGGAAGGTTAGTATAGCAGACATTTGTGGTATGGAAAGTTGAAGATGTCAGCCATGGGAAATGGCTCTTTGCTGACGAATACTCAGATGATATCGTAACTAACCCAGGTGGAGCCACAGACTGCATTGCCATAAATGTTGTTCTGACTGTTTCATTGAAGCTCATGTACAACGAAGGTCTGGAGTTCTTGGTGCTGTGACATGGAAAATTTGTGAAGCTATCTATGAAAGACAGAGACACTATGTGTTCGAAAGAAGAATCAGAGTGTAGAGAAGAGTGATTATTCTGTATATGTGGTTCTTTAGCAGATACTCTGCACTGATATGTTGAAGCTTTCGGTAATGTAAAAGAGGGAAAGTGCTGACGTTGATGATTATGTATTGTGAAATGTCTCTTCAGATAAAAGTTCAAGACACGTTTGGCATAACTATAGAAGCAACATTTGCCCTACTTTTTATAAGTTTAGACGAGATATTTATCAGTTTGGTTGAGGTATTTTTTGTTTTGGCCAAAATATTTTTCCCATTTGGCTCACATATTTTCTTACTTCGGTCGACATATTTATTAGTTTAACCCTTATTTTTTTCCCCTTTAGGTTAACATATTTTCCCACTCTTCATAAGTTTGTTGTAATTTTTCTTTACTTGGCCAATATTTTTTTCTCATTAGGTTAGCACATTTTCCTAACTGTTTTATAAATGTCGTGTAAATTTTATTTTTACTTTGTCAATATTTTTCTCATTAGGTTTAAAAATTTCTCTAATTTTTTTATAGGTTTGGATGAGATAATTCTTCATTTGGCCAATATTTTTTCCCCATTTGTCTAACAAATTTTCCTACTTTTTATAAATTTGGATGAGACATTTCTTTATTTGGTCAATATTTTTCAAGTTTGGTTAACAAAGTTTACTACTTTTCATAACTTTGGCGGAGATTTTTATAAATTTGGTCGATATTTTTTTCACATTTGGTTAACAAAGTTACTTACTTTTCATAAGTTTGGCTGAGAATTTTCTAAATTTGGTCGCCATATTTCTGTATTTACCCAACATTTTTAATATTTTGGTTCACGTATTTTCCTACTTCGATCGACATGTTTCTTAGTTTGACCAATATTTTCCCCGTTTGGCTAACAATTTTTCCTACTTTTTTTATAAATTTGGCCGAGATTTTTCTAAATTTGGCCAATATTTTTTTAATACTTGGCTGTCAAATTTTACTTATTTCGCTGATATATTTATTAATGTGGTCGACATATTTCTTATTTTGGTGTACATGTTTCTTAGATTAAATATCCTTTTTCTTAATTCGGCAATTATTTTTCTCCGTTTGGTAATCTTTTTTTTTCTTACTTTGTCATTCATATTTCTTAGTTTGTCCGTCGTTTTGTATATTTTAATACTTCGGTTAACATATTTCTGTATTTGGCCAACATTTGTATTACTTTGGTAATTCCTATTTTTTATAAATTTGGATGCGGTATTTCTGTACTTGGTCAATATTTTTCCCATTTGGTTAAAAAAAAAAATCCTATTTTTTATAAGTTTAGTTGAAATATTTCTCTCTTCGGTCGTTATTCTTCCCATTTGGTTAAAAAAAATTCCTACTTTTCATAGGTTTGGTGGAGATATTTATAAGTTTGACCAATATTCTTCGCATTAGGGTAACATATTTTCTTATTTGAATGTTGACGTGTTACATAGAACCTGTACTTTTGTCTGGCTGTTATATGTGGAAATGAACAGCCTCGTTGAAAAACGTATATTGGCAATAGAAATGTGTTTCTTGGGAAAAGATGCAAAGACCCGTAAGGACACACACACACAGGTAATGACGATGTAAATGCCTGATTTGAGACGCGATAACTTCGCTGGTCAGGACAGTTAATGATATCTCATGTTCCATGAGACGCCTAAGGTTGAGTCAGACCAGTTTGTTATGTTAGCATGTAATATTATACATCTGATAAGTTGCGTTAAACAGTCATCGGTGTATGACCCGCTAGCTATTAAGTAAATGGTACACCTACACCGACTGGCATCGGTGCTCACATCGCTCCTCTATGTCTATGAGAAAGGGTTAATCAGACACTGGGCTGAACTGGTTATAGCTATACTAGAACCTGTATTTAGGGTATAGATACCTTGGTAGTAGTACTTTCATGTTCTTTGCTGTTACGTGGTGACCCTAGGACGACGCGGACATAAAAAAGCGAGAGAAGGGAAACCATTTGAAACTTTCGATGCCCTGTAGCCGCGGGCGCAGAAGCAGTTCCATACATGGCGACAAAAACGAGTTGAGTCTCTTGACCACCTCTTGACCACGTCATCTCTCCCTTTATCCATCACCACGTCACCAAATTACTCTCACCTACAATTTAAGGGGTCACTGACTACCCCTAACAAGGAATGTCACTAAACCATACCCACTACATACAATAATAACCGTAATCTTTAAATTAAAAGTTTCAAGAAATTAATTAATTAAAATTTTAATACAAGGGACGTAATTTCACAAAAATTGACGATTATACATTCAGGTGTTAAATCCCCCGTTCCTCCTTCTTTGCGCTTACTAAAAAACGCGGATCTTCCCGATCCTCCTTTATTCTTAGTAATATGTCACATCATGCAACAATTTTCGCGTCGTAGAACTCCTGACATACTACTTGAGTGTCGGTCGTTCAGAAAGCAATGGCAAACTTCTGAACGTAAACTTGCCAAGAAATCACAAATAGCCAAAGACATTCTGGAGTTGACTGCAACGTCATGTAAAGGATTTTTTTTAACTTTTGCATCCCTGTCTGTGCCTGCGACATTTCATCTTGTTTAGAGACTTTCTCTTTATTTCTAGTTCGTTGAAGAGTTCATGTTATTGTTCAGAGTCGTGCCATTAGCGCCATATTTCTATATTTATCCAGATTGTCAATCTATATTATTGCTGGGTTTGTATTCCTTGACAAATAAAATTGAGAACTATGTACCATTAAACTCTGGCGTTGCATGGATATTTCAGAGATAGCAAGAGAGAGTGATAATTAGAGAACCAGAGAGAACCAAGAAGGAGAATGCGATAGAGGGAATCAAAGAGCGAGAATGCGATAGAGAGAATGAAAGAGAGAGAAGTACAGAGAGAATGAGAGAACGCATAAAAGAGAGAATAAGAGTGAGATAGACAATGAGCGAGACAATGAGAGAGAGAGAGAGAGAGAGCGCGCGCGCGTGAGAGAGAGAGAGTTCTTGAGCCACAGCTGGAATTCTCTTTCTTCTAGTGAAGTGTCTCAAACCCAGCTATACACCTGAGAGGTCAGCGTGTCCGACTGGGGCGTGCATGTGTGTCCGGGTGGCTTCCTGCAGACATATTTATACCCAAAGTCAAGGACTCTCTACCCGATGGGAGGTTTCTGAGGAACATGTCCACGGACTAAGAGCGAAAGCAGTGAGAGTGCACAATGCTTGCCTATCGGGCCCGTGCTCCTGGGTTCCAACCGTGTCCAGGCGGGTTGTTAGCATGGGCTCCCAGGAACAATCAATCGGGTGCCGTCTCCAAAATGAAGTTTGGCAGCAATGGATCTCCAACAGAGTCTGTCTCTCTCCCTGATTGTACATTCTGTCAGACTGCTGTTAGTTCATCTTGTTACGTTATCTTCCCACTTGTATCGTTGTCTACCTCTTTGCTCGCTCGCTTTCACCTTACCATCCAGTATGGTTTATAAGACTGTTATGTCCCACTTCTATCGCTGTCTCCCCCTTGCCTCACCCCAGTGTAGTGTCCCACTTGTACTGCTGTCTCCCCCTTGCCTCACCCTCCAGTGGGGTGTCTGTTAACGTGTCTCCCAGCCAACGCGGTACCAGGAAATCTTCTAGAAGTAAAGGCGATCGATGTGTTACTGAACACATCACCCATTGAGTCCTAACTGGTCTATACAAACACGGGGTTAGCACCATGTACCAAGTGGCACCGAGGCCTTTGAAAGTGTCCTTTAGTTGACCTTTTGAATACTTACACATGGGCGGTCTTTTGAAATACTGTATGTGCAGAAGGGCCATACTCAGCCAGTCCTGATGTCTGGAAGCTAATCATGGACAGTTTGCAGGTTAGGAGGAATTATGTGGAAGCTCCGGAGATGTGGCTATATAGAGGCGTGATAAGAATACCGTGGGCGGAAAATAAGAGTAATTATGAATGTAACTGACAAAGAGTGTCATATTTCTCAGATACAGTCTACATTATGTGGGCATGTCGTGAGAAGAGGAAAGCTGGAGTATGTCTTAACAACGGGAAAGAAGACAAGGAAATGAAGAAGGGAGGAGAAAGACTGGAGAGGAGAAGGGGAAGACTATTCTATTCTCCCTACCACGATCAGTATCGTCGAATGAAATAAATAAGAAATAATGATAAACGTTAAAGCAATCATGACTGCTATTTCTCAAACTATACTACAATCATAAGACACTGTCATACAATCAACGTGACGACACGATTGTTGCAATAATTATTTATTATATCAACAGAACTGGTCCCTAAACCTCGGTGTTATCTTGGTCTGGTGACGGGTTCCCTTCCATCTGCATCTCATAAATTGAACTATAGGTTTCATCTTCTTTTTCATCAATTTCAGCTTCAGTACGCCTGTGGTTAGTAGCTTCTCTTTTGTTATATGCGAAGATTGTAGGCTTTGCGGGCGTCGTCGCTTTCTTCCCGCCGTCTGCTGACACCGCCTCGTCCTTGGCAGAGATGGAATTTGTTGCCGCGTTGTCGTATGGGCTCATGTAATCAGCAGATACCTCGGCGAATCGTTGTAGATCGTGTCTCTTGGTTCTTGGGGGAGCCATTGGCACACTGGGTGATCGGCAGTTTTCTAGTGCATTCTGGGAAGCAGGAAGCTTAGTCTCTCCTGGCGTCTGGCGCAGGGTTTTGTCGGAATCAATGTCTGTGGGTGGAGACATAGTGAGAGGAGCAGAAGTCACAGGTACTGGTGTGATACGTACACGTTTGAAAAGTAACATAAATAACTGTTATAATCCCATTGGTATGTCGACAATAACCATACATTTGGTTATTGGAAACATTTGGACATAATGGAAAAACCTGCCATCAATATGTATAAGATATATGGATATATCCACAAACGTCACCTATTCATGTTTATGAGAGCACTGTGGGTGTGGACAGCAAGGTGATGCAACCACATTATGTATCCCCAAAGAACTAGGATCCAACATAACACAATTGGCCTCGGTAGCCAAGTCAAAGAAGGTGGGTACAGCCTGGTCCGGTCGGGGGCGCACGAGCTGCAGGGGATGAACCTCCCTCATCTGGAATCTGGAGGAGGAGGGGGTGACATCAAGCACTGTGTGGTTATTATTTGTTTCCTGGTGTTCGTCTTCCTTCTCCTCTCCCTCATGCTTTTCCGCCCCTCTCATCTCCTTCTTATCAAAACCATTAGAAAAACACATGCATAAAATAACACTACATCATTAATTAATAACGATCTAATAACTGACAGTCAATATGGGTTTCGACCTAAATATTCTTGCCATAGTGCCCTTACAAAAATGACCGATAACTGGCACCTTTGTATCAACAATGGCAACATTTGTGGAGCAGTATTTGTAGACTTTAAAAAAGCCTTTGATATGGTAGATCATGATATTTTAGTTAGAAAATTAAAACAAATGAAGACTAGCACCAATATGGTGAACCTAATTACGTCATTTTATCTGACAGACAACAAGTAGCGTCCTTCAATAACTGTCTATCAAGACCCACACAACTTAATATTGGTGTGCCTCAGGGCTCAATACTAGGTCCGCTGCTTTTTGCAATGTATATTAACGATCTTCCTTTATACCTCAATACTTCGTGTGACCTATTTGCGGAAGACTGCACTATTTACACTAGTCAAGAGAGCCTTAGTGACTTAGAGAGCTCTTTACAAAACGAATTTGACAACCTTAGTAGATGGAGCAATGAAAACCACATGTTAATTAACATCGACAAAACCAAATCCATGCTAATAACGACCAGACAAAAACTACAGACCCTAGCCATAACTGGGACACCACTCGAGCTCCACTTGGACACGTTACCTATATTTAATGTAAATGAACATAAAACATTAGGCCTTTTAATTGACAGACATTTAAACTGGAGCTCTCATGTTCACATCCTTACCGAGAGAATAGCACAAAAAGTTTACCAACTTGCTAAAGTTCAGCACTTTTTGGATGAAAACACACGAAAAATATTATATGCATCCTATATCCAATCACCTCTCGATTATTGTTCCACAATCTGGGATGGTTGCCCTAAATCTAATATGAAACGATTGTGTTCGCCTCAAAACTTCGAAAGCGCTTCCTTTTTAACACAGCCAAATTAGTGAATAAAATTATATCTGAAAATACCCCAGAGTATCTTATACCGTTAATTCAATCTAATGCAATGAACAGAAAGCGCTTAAATTTATTACAGGTTCCTTAGCCTAGATTGGACTTATACAAAACTTGTTTCGCATATTCTGGTGCTCACTTGCCTTCCACCAGATCTGAAAACTCCAATGAGTCCCTACACATTCAACCGAAAACTCTTTCAATACTTACTTCATACCGACTATATGCCTCCATAAGTCGCCTACTGGTATCATTTTTTCACTATCATTCTTCACTGTGTGTGTGTGAGTGAGAGAGTGGGTGAGAGAGTGAGTGAGAAAGAGTGTGAGTGGAAGAATTAGTATGAGACAGAGACTGAGAGAGTATGCATGCGCGTGTGCCTGAGTGAGTGTAAAAGTGAGTGAGTGTGTGTGGACGTATGTGTGAGAGATTGAGTGAGAGAATGAGTGAATCTGAGAGAGTGGGTGTGTTGTGTGTATGCCTATCTGTGTGACAGAGTGAGAAAGTGAGTGAGTGAGTGAGTGAGAGAGAGAGAGAGAGAGAGAGAGAGAGAGAGAGAGAGAGTTAAGTGGGAGGGTGAGTGAGAGATTGAGTGAGAGGGAATATGTGAGTATGTGTGTGTGTGAGTGATGGCGAGTGTGAGAGCGAGTGCGTATAAGCATGAGAGAGAGAAATAGTGAGTAGGAGAGAGGGAGAGAATGAGACAATGAGAGAGTTAGTGTGCCAGTGTGCGTGAAAGAAAAATAAATAGAGAGAGAGAGAGAGGGGAGAGAGAGAGAGAGAGAGAGAGAGAGAGAGAGAGAGAACGAACGAACAAACTTTATTTTTAAAGGGTTAAGAATTGGACACGCAGGCCCGTCTAACATTCTGCCCTTCTATCACTCTCTTTCATACATTATTTCATTCACACATCATGCAAGGCTATCAGAGAACAGCAACAATATAAAAGATATGCATTATAAAGGCATGGGCAAAATGCGAACATCAATACTATACGACTTAGTAATATTAGCTAATGGTGTGACACTTGTTATTAGCCATGTGGAATATACTGGCCTACCAAAATGGGACTGGCTGTTATACTAGGGTTTTGTTATTATTATTATTTGGAGAGAGAGAGAGAGAGAGAGAGAGAGAGAGAGAGAGAGAGAGAGAGAGAGAGAGAGAGAGAGAGAGAGAGAGATGAGCGCAAGCATATCATTATGCAATATATTTTTTCTGTATCCTCATCTTTCATATTAGCACTTTTACTACCAATTGAATTTAACATGCACTGCTTATTTCATCATGTTTAAGTCAATTCCAGGAATTATCTTACTGGATTGGACTACTATTTTATTTTTACGTTACACAATGTATACTATATATTCATCACCATTTTCCATATTTTACATATTTTCCCATTGTTTCCCAATTTTGAATGTTCTTGTGAGGATGCTCACGATAGTCGACAGTGTGTACGTGTGAAAAGTGTGGGAGTTTATTCATATTAGTTTTAGTGATTATGTGAGGCAGCATATATGTGTGTGGATGGATGGGTGTGTCTATGTGTGTCTATGTGTGTGTGTGTGTGTGTGTTTATATGTGTGGATGTATGTGTTTGTGCATGTCTGTATGTGTGTATGGGTGTATATGTGTGTGTACATGTGTGTATCTGTCTGTGCCTCTGTGTGTGTATGTCTGTACGTTTTTAAGGTGTGCGTTCATGTGTTTTTATATGTGTTTATATGTATGTGCGTGTGTATATGTGTGTATGTATGTGTGTATGTATGTGTGTGTGCTCGTATATGTATGTGTATATGTTTGTGTGTGTAAGTGTGCATGCATGCAGTGTATGCGAGGGAGTGTGTATTTGTGTTTTATATAAGTACGTGTGCGTAAGTATGTGGATGTGTGTAGGTGTGTTTATGTGCGTGGGTATCTGTGTGTATTTGCGTGTGTATATTTTGTGTGGGCGTGTGTGTGTATGTACGTGTGTGTGAGAGAGAAGAGAGAGAGAGAGAGAGAGAGAGAGAGAGAGAGAGAGAGAGAGAGAGAGATTGAGCGCACGCATGCCATCTAACATGCTGTTCCATAATTTTTGTGTATTCTCATTTTCATATTATCACTTTGAATACCACTTGATTTTAACATGCATAAAATTAACACATGTAAATTACTGTAAAGTGAGTGGGAGAGTTAGTGAGTGTGAGTGAGAGAGAGAGTGTGAATGAGTGTGAGAGTGTGTGTATGTAAAATAAGAGAGAGAAAGAGAGAGAGAGAGAGAGAGAGAGAGAGAGAGAGAGAGAGAGAGAGAGAGAGAGAGAGAGAGAGAGAGAGTTGAGTGCACGCATGTCATGTAACATGCTATTCCATATTTTTTATGCATACTCATCTTTCATATTACGAAGTATCATTTTGTATGCCACTTGATTGTCCTGTAACATGCCATTCCATATTTTTTTTTTTCTTTTTTTTTTTTTGTATTCTTATCTTTCATATTATCATTTTGTATGCCACTTGATTTTATTATGTAATATAACATTACTGTGATGTGAGTGAGAGAGTTAGTGAGTGAGAGAGAGAGAGAGAGAGAGAGAGAGAGAGAGAGAGAGAGAGAGAGAGAGAGAGAGAGAGTTGAGTGCACGCATGTCATGTAACATGCTATTCCATATTTTTTATGCATACTCATCTTTCATATTACGAAGTATCATTTTGTATGCCACTTGATTGTCCTGTAACATGCCATTCCATATTTTTTTTTCTTTTTTTTTTTTGTATTCTTATCTTTCATATTATCATTTTGTATGCCACTTGATTTTATTATGTAATATAACATTACTGTGATGTGAGTGAGAGAGTTAGTGAGTGAGAGAGAGAGAGAGAGAGAGAGAGAGAGAGAGAGAGAGAGAGAGAGAGAGAGAGAGAGAGTTGAGTGCACGCATGTCATGTAACATGCTATTCCATATTTTTTATGCATACTCATCTTTCATATTACGAAGTATCATTTTGTATGCCACTTGATTTTATTATGTAATATAACATTACTGTGATGTGAGTGAGAGAGTTAGTGAGAGAGAGAGAGAGAGAGAGAGAGAGAGAGAGAGATAGGGGGAGAGAGAGAGAGAGAGAGAGAGAGAGAGAGAGAGAGAGAGAGAGAGAGAGAGAGAGTTGAATTGCATCACTAATTTTTACGCTACACAATGTATATGTACAATTTTTTCTCCACTTCTTACAATTTTTGCGAGAATGCTCACGACAATCATCAGTGTCTCAACTGTGTGTAAAGTGTAGGAGTTTGTTCTTATTAGTTTCAGTGATCATGTATGTGTGTAGATGTGAGGATGTTTGTGTGGGTTTGTATGTGAGGGATGTGTGTGGGGTGTGGGGAATGTATGTGTGAAGGGGTTGTGTGTGGGGGATGTGTATGGGTTGATGGGTGAGGGGATGTGTGGGGGGGGATATTTGGGAGGATTATTGGAAGTATGTGGGTGTTGGTGGGTTGGGGGTGTGGGTAGGGAATGTGTATTTGGGTGGGTGAATGGGTGTGTAGGAGATTGTGTGGGTTGGGTGATGGGTGTGTAATGGGTGTGGGGGATGAGTGTCTGTGAATGGGATATGTCTGTGTGGGTGAGAGTGTGTGAGTGTGGATGGGGTAAATGTGAGTGGGTGGAGGATGTTTTAGGTGGGTGATGTGTGGGTGGGTGGGGATATGTGTGTTTGTGGGTGAGAGATATGTGGGCGGGGATGTGTATGAGGAATGCATGAGGGGGATGTGTGTGTGTGGGGGGGGGATGTGTTTATGGGTGAAGTTTTGTGTGGGAGGGTAGATGTGTGAGAGGTGGGGGAGGTGTGGGATGTGCAGGTGGATGACGGATGTATGTGAGGATGGGGGATGTGTGTTTGGCTGGGTGGTTAGGGTGTGTGTGGGTGGGAGGGTATATGAGAGATGCATGTGTTGATGGGCGGGTGGGTGATGTGTGGATGTGTGTGGTTGATGGATGAGTACGTGAGTGGGTGGATGTGTGTGAGAGATTAGTGTATGGTTGGGGGATGTGTGTGTTTGTGGGAAGATGTGTGTGAGCGGCGGATGTGTGTGGGTGGGGTATATGTGGGTGGTGGGGTTTGGGTGGGTGGGAGGTGTGTATTTTTGGATGTTTATGGGTGGGAGATATGTGTGGGCAGGTGGGGAGATGTGTTTGTGGTTGGGGATGTGTGTATAGGTGGAGGATGTGTAGTTGAGAGGTGGCGGATATTGGGTGGGTGAGTGGGTGTAGGTTGGCTGATGTGTGTGTGGGTGGGTGGGGAAAATTGTGAGGGTGCAGGATATATGTATGGATAGGTGCGAGATGTGTGGGTTGACGGGGGTATGTGTGTGTGGTTTTGTGATGCGTGGTTTGCTGGGTGGTTGCGGGTGTGTGGGTGGGTGGTGGAGAATATGTGGGTGGGTGTGTGCGTGTCGGTTATGGGATGGGTGGGGGGCTGTATGTGTGGGTGGGGAAATGTGTGTGTGTGGGGGATCGGTGGGTGGGTGGCGGCATGTATGTTTGCCTGAGTCTGTGTGAGTGCGTGGAGGTATGTGTGGGTGAGTGGAGGTGTAGTGGGTGGGGGATGTGTGGGTGGCTGAGGGATGTGTGGATGGCTGCGGGGTGTGAGGGTGGATGGGGGATATGTCTCACAACATTGCAATATGCACTGTTTATGTTTACAACTTTCATGTGACAATGTTTTTTCTCCCATGTGAATGTACCATGCGTAATATGCATTGTTTATGCTTACAAAATCAATTTGACAATGTATTTTTTCCCCTATGTAAATGTAACATGCACATTTGATGAATGAAAGATGAGTGATCGAAAGGGCCGAATGTAAGACGGGCCTGCGTGCCCAGTTTGTTATACTTTTAAAATAAAGTTCGTTCGTTCGTTCGTTCGTTCGTTCGTTCTTCTTCTTCTTCTTCTTCTTCTTCTTCTTCTTCTTTTTCTTCTTCTTCTTCTTCCTCATCCTTTCCCTTTTTTCTTCTTCCTCTTTGGTAAATGGGTTGAGGAAAAGCTATCAATTTCTGGTCAAACTCACTTGAGGAAGGTCTAACGCATCGACTGTAGTGAGGACGGACAACGCATTCACGAATACAGCAAGCACATGTCCAGCGTGTGTATGTATGTGTGTGGGTGGGTGTGAGTGTGTGTGGAGAGAGAGAGAGAGAGAGAGAGAGAGAGAGAGAGAGAGAGAGAGAGAGAGAGAGAGAGAGAGAGAGATATTCCATTGGAATCATTAGACAGTTGTAAACCTGAACAGCTCAGATCACTCACTCGCACATCCCTCTTTAAATTGTAGTCAAAGGTCGAAAGTGCAAACTACCACAGTATCTTCTATGCACTACAACCAATCTTAATTGCAGGTCATAAACCTGAACTGGACGAGAGTTATGTCTAGAGTTATTTCTGATCTCCGCACTGAATGACACGACATGAGGACACGCACAAAACAAGCGAGCTCACAGGGTGATTGCTCTACCCGGATCCCAACTATAGCGATCATGTCTATATTTGCAGTTTATCTTCCTGGAAAAACTCACCTGCGACATGGCTTCCGTCCGTTGCATCAGGAACGGTTACAGCAATGGAGTAGATGTTCGAAGAGAGACAGCCATTTTTGTAGAGACTGTTTACTGTCGTAACTTTGGGATCTGCTTGGTCTACGTCATCGGTTGTCCTGCTTTCTGGTCCAGCAAAATTAAGTCTTCTCTTCCCTGATGAATCTATGGACCCCCTGGTGTCAGTGGCAGGCTTTGGTAGCGGTCGGTCCTGGTTCCTGACAAGTGAGAGATCATCTAGTAGTTTAGTTTAGTGTAGTCGACAGATCAACATCACGGCACATGGATATAAGCCATAAGTGTTCCGTTCTACTCCTAACTCAAGCCTGAGTCCGGAGAAACTCAGCTCAGTGCACGAACTCCGTAGCACCGGCGAGGATCCTAAATAGAGAGATCATCTATCAAACTTTGGTAAATGGTCAAAGTAAGATACAAATGGCATGAAGATCAAAAACATCTACCAGAGTGTGGAACTAAAGTGGGATATCGGAAAGTTGATGAAATAAATAAAAGAAGACAAGTTAAATATTGCTGTCACATTGACAGACAGACCACTCTTGTAACATCCATACTGGAAGGAATAGTTAACGGCAAGCGAGGAAGAGGTAGACAGTGATACCAGAGGGACGATAAAATCACAATACAATAGTCTGTCAGAGTGTACAACCAAGGTAAGGGACGTGTGGTTGGAGATCCATTGGGGCCAAACGTCATTGTGAAGACGGCAGGCAACTCATTGATGGATCTGTCTTTGGGCCGATTCAAAGAAAATCTGCAACTATCAGCGGAAAATTATGTTTCCAATAGCTTGTAACACACTACAGATTACTTATTAGAAGGCCTTGATGTGACTGCTATGTCAAGTAGCCTGTAGCACACTACAACTTACTTGTTAGAAGGCGTTGAGTGGACTCCCCCTGTCCCTGCCCCTGTGTTGTTGTGTATAAAACCGTCCTTGACCCAGAGACCTGTATCCGATAGTGTTGGCGTCAGTTGTTGGTGTTGCTTCTCTTGGTGTTTCTTTTTCTGGTGTCTGTGGACACAGCGAGGTTAAGATAAGAATGGTGGGGTGTGACAGGGTACAAGGCAACTGCCTCTTTGACAATAACCATGGTCAATAAGTGAACTCTAAGTGTGGCACACCCTGTCAAGTGACACATGGGAACTGCCTGTTTAGCAATAACCATGTTCAATTGTAAACACAGAACTGGCTTACACACACACACACACACACACACACACACACACTCACACACACACACACACACACACACACACAAACACAATTCAAAAAAGGGGACGATCGCGTTGTGTGTGGTCCTGAAGCCATTTTGAGTCTGCCAATCTGTGGTCTTAATTTCCCCCCCCCCTCCCCCCTCTTTCTGGAAACCTTAAAATTTCCCCCTGGGAGAGGGGGGAATTCCTCACTGGTTGGGAACCATTGAAATAGAGAATCTTACCGACACACTCTCGCCTGTCTGTCAATCTTTATCTGTGTGTCTCTCTCTCTCTCTATGTCTCTCTCTATCTCTCCGACTCTCTCTCTCTCTCTCTCTCTGTCTCTCTTTCTTTCAATCTCAATCTGTCTCTCTGTCAGACTCTCTCTGTCTGTCTCTCATGTTGTCTGTCTCTTTATGACTGTCTTTGTCTCTCTGTCTGTTTCTGTCTGTCTCATTCTCTCTCTCTCTCTCTCTCTCTCTCTCTCTCTCTCTCTCTATGTCTGCTTCTCTCCGTCTTTCTATCTGTATGTCTCTCTCCCGGCGTGAGTGTGTGTGTGTATGTATGTGTGTGCGTGTGCGTGCGTGCGTGTGCGTGTGTTGTCTCACCCTGTAACAATAACCTTCGTGAAGGAATAATCTAGCAGTCATGCCACTCCCCTACCCCACCCTCCCCCCCCCCCCCCGCCGCCATGCACCTTACCTCCTGTAGAAAATGAGGGCCCCTACAGATCCCAAGATGAGAACCACTGAAGCCAAAGAGGCCACAACTCCAGACAGAACCCCTGCAGATGTTCAATCAATGTTCAGATTACATGAGCTACACTGTTCACATTTCATGAGGTTCTACAATGTTCACACTTCATGGGGTTCTACAATGTTCACATAACATGAGGTTCTACAATGTTCACATTTCATACGGTTCTACAATGTTCACATTACACTAGGTTCTACAATGTTCACATAACATGAGGTTCTACAATGTTCACATTTCATAAGGTTCTACAATGTTCACATTACACGAGGTTCTACAATGTTCACATAACATGAGGTTCTACAATGTTCACATTTCATAAGGTTCTACAATGTTCACATTACACGAGGTTCTACAATTTTCACATAACATGAGGTTCTACAATGTTCACATTTCATGTGGTTCTACAATGTTCACATTTCATATGGTTCTACAATGTTCAACATTTCATGTGGTTCTACAATGTTCACATTTCATGTGGTTCTACAATGTTCACATAACATGAGGTTCTACAATGTTCACATTTCATGTGGTTCTACAATGTTCACATAACATAAGGTTCTATAATGTTCACATAACATGAGGTTCTACAATGTCCACATTTCATGTGGTTCTACAATGTTCACATTTCATGTGGTTCTACAATGTTCACATTTCATGAGGTTCTACAATGTTCACATTTCATTTGGTTCTACAATGTTCACATAACATGAGGTTCTACAATGTTCACATTTCATGTGGTTCTACAATGTTCACATAACATGAGGTTCTACAATGTTCACATTTCATGTGGTTCTACAATGTTCACATAACATGTGGTTCTACAATGTTCACATAACCTGAGGTTCTACAATGTTCACATTTCATGAGGTTCTACAATGTTCACATTTCATGAGGTTCTACAATGTTCACATTTCATGAGGTTCTACAATGTTCACATAACATGAGGTTCTACAATGTTCACATAACATGTGGTTCTACAATGTTCACATAACATGAGGTTCTACAATGTTCACATTTCATGTGGTTCTACAATGTTCACATTTCATGAGGTTCTACAATGTTCACATTTCCTGTGGGTCAACAATGTTCACATTACATGAAGTTCTACAATGTTCACATTTCATGTGGTTCTACAATGTTCACATTTCATGTGGTACCACAATGTTCACATTACATGTGGAACTAATAGTATCTATCTCTTCTACAATGTTTACATAACATCAGCGTGACATAATCATCAACATAACAGAAACATCAACATAACAGAAACATCAACATGTCAGAAACATTAACATGACAGAAACATCAACAGGACAGAGATATCAACAAGACAGACACATCAACATGGGGGGGGGGGGGGGAAACATCGATATGGCAGAAACATCAACAAGAAAGTAACATCAGTTTGACATAAAGATCAACATGATGAACAAACATATAGGATTAGGCAGACGATCAGAACAGGGAAGAAAGACAGGGCAGACACTGTGTAATGCATTGCTCACATTTTTGCGAACAGTGTTTGCAAAGAGAATACTTGTGTGTCTATGTACAGTGGTTTCTCACCGCCGGAAGAGCTGCTGGACAGGACGGTGTCTTCACTAGCCGGCATGGTTTGGGGATCCTCATTCTGAGCTCCAACGATCTTCTGAGACTGAGCCCTGGTCTGCAACAGGCGGGACTGTAGCTCTTCCCGAGACAAGTTGAAGAAATTGACCGGCAGGTTGCTGGGGTCAAGGTTGGGAGGCAGTGTCCGCCCATTTGTTTTCATCCACTCCCGGAGTCTGTCGGCTTGAGTTGGTTGGTTCTGGAAGATAATATATGTCAGATATAGAGGTCTGATTTGGTTCTAGAAGATAATATATGACAGATATAGATAGCTGGTTGGTGCTAGAAGATATGAATTGTCAGATATAGAGATCTGATTGGTTCTAAAAGATAATATATGTCAGATATAGAGATCTGATTTGGTTCTAGAAGATAATATATGAGAGATATAGATATTTGGTTGGTGCTAGAAGATATTATATGTCAGATATAGAGATCTGATTGGTTCTAGAAGATAATAAATGTCAGATATAGAGATCTGAATTGGTTCTAGAAGATAATATATGTCAGATATAGAGCGGAGTTTTATCACTATGTCAGATATAGATATCTGATTGTTTCTAGAAGATAATATATGTCAGATATATAGATCTGATTTGTAATTCGCCAAAAAGATGTCTATCATCATCCATCCTCCTACCATGTCCTATCCATCTACGTCTACGAAGTCTGAGCATAGAACACACAGTCACACAACCTGATCTTTCCAATACTTCAGTATTTGTGATTGTGTCTTGCTACTTAATGCCAAGTATTCTTCGCAGACACCGCATATGAAAGCTGTTTAAACGTTTCTCTTGGTGTGAGTAAGTTTTCCAGGTTTCACTGCCATAAAGAAGAGTACTAAGGACACAGGCTTGGTAGATGAGGACTTTTCATTTGGCAGTAAGCTTCCTGTTCTCCCAGACTCTTTTTGCTAACATGTTCATTGTTGTTGCTGCCTTACCAATCCTGATGTTGATTTTCTTATCTAGGGATAATTTGCTATTTACCTCTGCTCCTAGATATGTAAAATGGTCTACTATCTCCAGTTCGGAGTCGTTAATAAAGATTGATGGTACCCCATGTGCACCTTGTGATATAATCTGTGTCTTCTTTTTGTTACTTGTTAAACCAAATTCAGAACAAGCATTGGAGAATGCAGATAGTAAATGTTGTAATTCTTCCTCAGAGTGGGCCATAATTGCAGCATCATCCGCAAAAAGCAACTCTCTGATTAGTACCCTCCTAATTTTGGTCTTGGCCTTCAATCTCTGAGCATTATAGAGGCCGCCATCTGAGCGTGAGTGAATGTATATACCGGCATCCTGATCACGAAAGGCATATTTCAGTAGAAGTGAAAAGTATATCCCAAAGATGGTGGGGGATAGTACACAACCTTGCTTAACTCCACTCTTGATTTCAAACTCTTCTGAAGTTGCACCATCAAACTTGATTATACCCTTCATGCCTGTGTGGAACGATTCCACAATGGACAGAAGAGTTGGTGGGCAGCCAATCTTCTTTAGTGCTTTGAACAGACCCTAACGACTGACCAAATCAAATGCCTTTGTGAGGTCGATGAAGGCAATAAACTGTGGTTGATTTTGTTCCCGGCATTTTTCATGCATTTGTCGCAATGAGAATATCATATCAGTGGTAGACTGGTTCTGTCGGAAGCCACACTGTGATTCGAGGTAGACTTGATCTCTCAGGACTTGAAGTCTGTGAAGAACAATTCTGGCAAATACTTTCCCAACAATACACAGAAGTGAGATACCCCTATAGATGTTACAGTCGCTCCGATCACCCTTGTTCTTATACAGCGTTATGATGCTTGAATCTTTGAAATCCTGTGGGACTTGTCCTTCTCGCCAGCTTAGCTATATTAGCTGGTGGATCTGTAGAGTGAGTGTGTCTTGCCCACTCCTGATTACCTCTATTGGAATCCCATCCTTACCTGGAGCCTTGCCAGACGCAAGTTCATTTATAGCACACTTAACTTCTGTTATGGTGGGAAGTGTGTCCATGTGGTAAAGAGTTGGCAGGGCCTCTATGGCGTTGAGGGCATCATCCGCTAGCTTGGATACAACAATAAAAAAGAGACAAACAGCTTTCTTTGGTCATGTGATGAGAAGAGAGGCATTGGAGAACATCATCACAACTAGAAAGATCGTGGAGAAGAGAGGCAGAGGCAGACCAAGAGAAATGATGTTGGACGGATTGAGACGGTGGCATGGAGGAATATCATCAGCATAGTTAATCCAGAACACCAAAGACCGAGATCTGTGGAGAGCCATGAACGCCTACGCCAGCTGGCAGGGCACTTGATGATGATGATGTGAACATATAATATTGCACATACATATGTGAACATATAAGATTACACTTACATCCGAGATTGTGTTAACAGATACGATTACACATATAACCGAGAATTTGTGAACATATAAGATTACACATATGTCAAGGAGCTGGATATGTATAGAGAGAAGTAGGACAAAGACGAATAAAGGAAAGAACAGAGACAGGACATAGATAAGGACCTTTACAAGAGAATAGATAGAGAAAGACAGTATAAAGAGATAGAACTCCAAACAGTTATATGACAGGACCTAGACAGGACACGCACGTGTCATAGCTAGGACATAACAAGGACATAACGGGATTAACTCCCGAGATAGGACAGGGTACGTTAACCACAGGGACTACAGCTGAAAGTTAACGAGGACTGGACCACAGGACTGCGTGACAAGTGACCCAGCACGCCGTGCGGCTGACCGCACGAGAACTGAGGACCATAGCTGAACCAGACCTGTGAATTCAGGCAGACCGGACCTGACAGTTAGAGCGACAAGACCTGTGTGTTTACTCTCGCCATCTGTGTAGTTTCGAAAGGGCGCAGTTATATGTTGCGAGTGTAAAGAATGTACTTAAGAGTTTGAATGCCATTTATGTATGCTCGAGAAACGAGCTGTATATTATGTGGAATAAATCCTGATTCATTATATACCATTCGTACGAAACGTGTTTGTGATCGTGAGGTACGAATGAAGTGTAAATTCAGGTTGTTGACAACATATATCCGAGAATTTGTGAACATATAAAATTACACACACAGCCGAGAATTTGTGAACACATAACAATCGTGTGGCGACGGTTCTAGCGTAGTGAGTGGCGTGTGATCACAAAGACACTACTGAAGGGATACAAAATTATGAACCTTACCACTGCTGGAGTGCTGAGATTTCGAGCACTGGGCTGTGAACTGTTGGAGACTAGCCTAGCCTGGGTGACGGGAACTGCTCCTTGGTGAGTACCGGCGCAGGACACGTGGAAGGTTTCAGCAGTTCCAACGGCTGACAGAGCTTTGAATTAAAGTCATAGTGACAGTGACAGTAAATACAAACAGATCAGCAAAGAGAATAATCTACTGATGTAGGGAATGTCTGGTTTCGGCATTGGCTTCACAAGCTAGAGCTTTGAGCCTCACAGTTTGCAGAGGGTCCACAGTCCAACAGAGCCTTGCAGTCCTTGGAGGACTCACAATCCGCGTAGGCATCATACACATTTAGGATAACATTTCATCATCATCATCATCATCATCATCATCATCATGGGGATGAGGCTGAGAGATCACGGCTGGTCATGTCTCGCGGTCGCCAGAGTCTCGGACTAGGTCGGTGTTCTTGTCCTGATTATATCGTGTGGTAGGATCAACTAGGTATTTGTCATTGTGTCATTCCCCATCAAATGTGTCAGCTGTCGGTGTGTTTTATGGTTATTTCTAAAGGTCAGTTTGTCAGATTGCAGTGGGGTTTTCTTTTAAATTTACCTTCCGTAGCCTGTGACTGTCCAGTCTACATGCAGTTGGTAATGACTCACCTTGTCTCGTCCCTGTCTTTTCACTTGACCCACATAGAAGACCCTGCCAGTAGCCCCGCTACCGCCAACATGACTCTTGGTGTCACTGAGAAGTGCAAGTCGTTTTACAACAGCAAGGTGGAGATATGGAAGAGGGTGACGATGACGATGATGATGATGATGATGATGATGATGATGATGATGATAGTGATGATGATGATGATGATGATGATGATGATGATGATGATGATGATGATGATGATGATGATGATGATGATGATGATGATGATGATGATGATGATGATGATGATGATGATGATGATGACGACGACGACGACGACGATGAAACGTGTGATAACATGAGTGCAGTATTTTAACAGCAAACCTGCATGTAACCGATACTGGCCCTCATAGCGGCAGCTCATACAGAGGAAGAGAGGAGGTGGGAGAAACCTTACAACAGGCATGGAAAACGATCAAGTTCTGTCAAGGTCAATCCTGGCCTATGGTTTTGGGATTAATGGCCGTGGGAGAAAACTCTATAAGCTGGCAGAACTTGCGTGGCTACGGATTAGATTAGGGTTGGTATGGAAGATGAGGGTCTAAACAAACGGCACATTCACGGGAGTGCAAGTACGACCATTAACTGGACGAAGCCAGTCCCCCAATGAATAATTGATATTAATACATGCAATCATGAAGCTGTGTGTAACCCAGGGTTAGTTTATTCGACTGGCGGTTCGCCTTCTATCGTATGATCGCTTCGTGGTCTGAGAAAGCGTATTGCTTGGGAAGACAATCGGTGTGACACCGAGATATTTATTTACTTTGATCTTCAGGATCAAAACTATGTACAGATTCTAGTATAGCTAGAGAATACACCGAAGATGTGTCTGTTGCTGTTTGTCAATGTATCAGAGTTGTTCAGTATCACTATGTCCAGAATAACATAATGTATTGGTTATCTGATCTCATCTCATCTTGTTCCTCTTGTACCTTGCGGTGTCGAGGTGAAGCATAAACAGCGGGAGAGTGCCCGTCCATCATCTCATCTTGTTTCTCTTGTACCTTGCGGTGTCGAGGTAAAGCATAAATGGCGGTAGAGTGCCCGTTTATAGGCTTCATATATCGAGATTAACCGGCTTCGTGGCCGAGGGGTTAGCAGCTTTCTCCGCTAACCCCGAATACTCTCGTCACGTGACGCGACGAGAATTAGCAGTGGTTCGAATCGCAAAAGTGACTTATGAGAGTATGGAGCCGGTCGCTCAGAAAGTCGTGGCGTGCTGATGAGCGTAATCTAGCCTAGGAATCAACATACAGCTGAAAGATGCTGGTGTTGACCGCAATATCCTGAAACAGGATGGAAACGCGGGAAAAAAAAAAAAAAAAAAAAATATATCGAGATTCCCATGGACTCTCCTATTCCCTCTGTCCTTTCGTTTCAATGATGGGCCTCTTCTTCTGGTTCCATTGGGTCCGAATTGGTCGCTGGTATTAAAGAACGTTTGCAGGGGGATAGTTTAAACAGCGAACAGTGACTTTAAAGTCTTGATATCCTTCCTAAAGGATACCTAGACTTCAGCTGTTTCCATTAAACAAGTCAATTTAAAAACAAGAGCATCACACGGTAAATGGGTGTTGTTTTTAGTTTGGCCTATATCAAAGCTCTTATGACCTTCATTATATTGCTAATCGTTATGGGAAAAATAAGTCACTGCTACACCTGTCTTCTTTTTTTTTATAGAAAGAGATTGCGATGTAATGTCACCTTTGAACGTTATAATAGAAGGCATCTCTCACCTTTGCACTTTGCTTCACCCTTGAACTTTACAATAGATGGAAACCCTTACCTTTGAACTTTGCAATAAATCCACTCTTGCCTTCAATCAGCGGAGCTCCGGTCAAAAACGTGACCCTGAGAATATAGTCGGCGATGATCACGTTATTGCTGACGTTGTGCCCACAGATCTCTCGCTCCATGAGGTAGCGTCCTTCACCCATAGGATCGGGTCGCTCCAGTATCAGCATATCACCACTGCATGCTGACCCAGATATCGGAAGATGAGTTCTGAAATGTACCATAACTTCTATTTCCCGCAATAATGGGTCATTTGTCACTACGCTTTCAAACAGTTGTGTACATTAAATATCACTTTTGCATTTTCAGAATACATTTACGAAACAAAGTACCTTAAGAGACTGAATATAAACGAACACAAAGGGCAAATGTGACTATTGCCAGCGCTAAATTGGGCACAGATATGATGATGATGATGATAATGATGATGATGTTAATGGTCATGATGATGATGATGATGATGATGATGATGATGATGATGATGATGATGATGATGATGATGATGATGATATATTTCTTTTGCCCTTGTTCATGATTGGTTAGATTTTGTTTCCAAAGTGTTTCTACGGGATGAGGAAGCCAGCCCCATGCCCGACCACCCTTCATCGCCTCTGACGACCTGTATGATAGGTTACAGTCTGACACACTTCTTTACTTTCCCTAAGGGTCCCGGTCACACACGGAGGTTATCCACTTATGACAGTATCCAAAAGAAGGCGTGAGGTTGGAGGTCTGACACCTTACAAGCCACAACCAGAGGCTGTTAAAAGTCTTTCCTCGCTGATTTTATGTATCTTTTTTCTCTTAAACGTCCCCAATAGTCACACCATAATCCAGCTTCTCTCGTTTCATATATACACTTTGCTGAAAACATATACGTTGCCAGCTGTCTCACCACGTTCCAGCTTCTCTCGTCTCATATATACACTCTGCTGAAAACATACACATGATACACGTTCCCAGTTGTCACACCACATTCCAGCTTCTCTCGTTTCATATATACACTCTGCTGAAAACATACACGTTCCCAGTTGTCTCACCACGTTCCAGCTTCTCTCGTCTCATATATACACTCTGCTGAAAACATACACATGATACACGTTCCCAGTTGTCACACCACATTCCAGCTTCTCTCGTTTCATATATACACTCTGCTGAAAACAAACACGTTCCCAGTTGTCACACCACATTCCAGCTTCTCTCGTTTCATATATACTCTGCTGAAAACATACACGTTCCCAGTTGTCACACCACATTCCAGCTTCTCTCGTCTCATATATACACTCTGCTGAAAACATACACGTTCCCAGTTGTCACACCACATTCCAGCTTCTCTCGTTTCATATATACTCTGCTGAAAACATACACGTTCCCAGTTGTCACACCACATTCCAGCTTCTCTCGTCTCATATATACACTTTTCTGAAAACATACACGTTCCCAGTTGTCTCACCTCGTTCCAGCTTCTCTCCTCTCATATATTCACTTTGCTGAAAACATACACGTTCCCAGTCGTCTCACCACGTTCCAGCTTCTCTCCTTTCATATATTCACTTTGCTGAAAACACACAAGTTAATCTATTTAGTCACACGTCGTTAGTATGTTGGGACTAAACGTAACTAATATAATACCACGCCATGGGCTGTTTGGGGCACGTGGATTGTGAATGCCCTGGCAAACGTTACTGACCTGAGATACTCCATCTCTATGTGTGAGTTAGCGGGAGCCCTCAGTGTACATTCACATGCGACAATGTTGCTGGTCCCAGTAGATGGGGAGTTGCTCCTTCCCGGGTAGTTGGTTGAGGTCAAGATCAGGGCATCAGGAACATCGGAGTTTGTACTGCCGCATATGTCCACTCGTGTTGTGGCTGTAAGGAGAAAGTAGGTTCTATGTTATGTTTCTTCTGTTTGTTTACCACTCGTATTGTGGCTTTAAGGAGACAGCAGATTACATGTGCCGGTCTCTCTGGCTGAGGGGTTACAACACTTTCTCCGTAATCCCGTTTATCACGCAGAGTCTCGTAGCGGGAGAGAACTGGGAGCGGTTCGACCCTCGCTGGTGACTTGCGGGATACTGAGCCGGCCGCTCAGAAAGCAATGGCAAACTACTGAGCGTAATCTTGCCAGGAAATCAACAGACAGCTGAAAGATGCTGCTATTGACAGCGATGTCCTGTAAAGGATATGAAAAAAAAAAAGGTTACATGTAGACTCGTTTTGTGGCTGTAAGGAGAAAGTAGGTTATATTTTATGTTGGGTCTATGTGTTTGCCACTCGTGTAGTGGCTGTAACTTACCATGTGCATCACTGGGGCCCATTGTGAAGGCGAAAAATTGTAACATTGTAACTGACCATGTATGTCATTGGGGCCCATTATGAAGGCAGAGAACAGTAACATTTGTGACTGGCCATGCGTTTCGTAAGGGACGATTAAGGAGGGTTTTCGTGAGACTGACTGCCTCCCCCGTAGACAAGTGTAGCAGCAAGTGTAATTAGTCAAGTCTACAATGGGATTAATACAAGTTGATTGAGGGTCTATGATGAACTAGCAGATGAAAGGCAAAACCTCACTTCAAGAGACAGGCTCACACACCTGTGTAGGTAGTGACGTAGAAACGGATGGGGGATATCTCACTTCAAGAAACGGACTGACTCACCTGTGTGGGTAGTGACGCAGACAAGGATAGGGAAATCTCACTTTAAGAGACAAAACTATACACCAGTGTGGGTAGTGACGCAGACAAGGATGGGGAAATCTCACTTTAAGAGACAAAACTATACACCAGTGTGGGTAGTGACGCAGACAAGGATGGGGAAATCTCACTTTAAGTGACAGAACCATACACCTGTGTGGGTAGTGGCGTAGAAAACGATGGGAAAATCTCACTTTAAAAGACAGAATCATACACCTGTGTTGATAATGACGTTGACAAGGATGGGGAAATCGCCCTTCAAAAGACGGACTCACACACCTGTGTGGGTAGTGACACAGACAAGGATGGGGAAATATCACTTCAAGAGATGGGCTCACTCGCCTGTGTGGGTAGTGACATAGACAAGGATGGGGAAATCTCACTTCAAGAGACAGAATCATACACCTGTGTAGGTAGTGAAGAAGACACGGATGGGGGAACCTCACTTTAAGAGACGGACTTTCACACCTGTATGGGTAGCAAAGCAGATTAAGAAGTGGAACATATACATATATCAGAACATATAAATATATATCAGAAAATAAAAGACAAGAGGGGGATTTTATAGCATTATGAAATGTGTGGAAGTCCAAAATTTTAAACTTAGCTGCAAAATTAGAATATAAAATTATAACGTTAAATCGGTACTATTGTATGTGTCAGAAATACGGAGAACAACAAAAGCGATTATAAATAAATTGCATACATTCATTAATTGGTGTCTGCGAAAGCTACAAGTACTAAAATGGTATGGCAAAAACACTAATTTGAAGCTCGTGGAGAGAACTAGTTAGAAACCAATGAAACAAGAGGCGAGGAAAAGACGTTATGATAGGACATACATTGAGAAGACCTGATATTAGTTTAACTATGAAAGCCATTGTCTGGAATCCGCAGGGGAAAAGAAGTAGAGGAAGACATAAACACACATAGAGAAGAGAAGTAAAAGCAGACATGAATAACATGGATAGGACAGAGACGGGGCTGCATGGGACAGTTAAAGACAGGATGACCTGGAGTGAGCTGGTTGAGGTCCTATGCCACAATAGGGGATAAGGGGTGAAGGAAGAGGACATTGTTTCTTTACCTCTCTGATTGTTCATTCATACCTATGCCTTTATGTCTGATATTAAATGCATGATACGATACATTAAGTATACTTTATAATTGCCTACAATGTTTCTGATTACCTGGTATACATTCATAATTGACTAAAGCGAAGTTTGTCTGGTGGCCACAGCGGATCATAAAATGTCGGCCAAATGTAACGTCGCAAACTCCCATGTTTCCCTGGCAGTTGATGACTTGTTTGGCCACAGAAGACCCAGCCTGGCAACCTGGCAATGCCTGCATTACAAACACAATGAAAGCATTTGTTAGTTGATAACGGAATCGAATTTCGGGCAAACCCAAAGATGCTTAATTTTCCTCCACACAAAATGATCAGATGAGAACAGTAAAAGAAAGTAAAAAAACAAAGCAGACCCTGTCAAAGACTCAAATATAGAGGAGGAAGACCACCCTGAATGAGTGGTCTACCTCCAGTAGATTAGAGGTAACACATTGCCCCTACATGAGGGCAGGGTAGGTGATAGGAAGGGGAACTATTAAATAGTTCTCTCATGAGACACGGAGGTGTCAACCAGAGAGTTAGCACTCTGGTCACGGCATGATCACGGCAACGTGAATCTAGAGTGTAACTCAAGAGAGGCCACTACTCGAGCGTGCTAAATGAGGCCGCACGCAAAAAGCCGTAGTGCGCCCTGAGTCCTTCCGCGTACTGTGTAAACAGCACGCGGAGGAGAATCAGACGGGACACAGACTTCAGAGTGATAACATCGCTTAGCGATGCTTGTTTCGTTAGCCGAGTAGATAGATTAGCGATAGGGTTAGGAAACGACTAGGGATAGGAAGTTCTGTGCATTTATTCTTGTGTGATTTGTTAGCGACTGTTTTTTGTACATTGATGTGATGCAAATAGCCAGTGGCAATAAAATGTGTAACCAATTCCTCTCGTACGATTAGCAAGTCTTTTGTGTGGTGCGAGAGAAGTATCCTAGAATGCCTATGAAAGCGGTTGCTGACAGGCTAGGATAAAGTGGTGTCAGAAGTGTGGCTTGGACAATCGTTCAAGCTAAAACACTCACCCACGGCTCTAAATTAGTATTACGGCTAGATAATCACAGGGTTTAATTTACGTTAGTGACAATGGCGTGTGCAGACAGAGAAAAGTGCGAGCTGTGCCCATCGTGACCAGGTTATGTTTATTTGTGCTTAGTGAATCATTTTGTGCTTATGAATATGTTTTCTTCTCATTTGTAAGTATTATTATTATAGTTTTGTAACATTTATTTCTATAATTACTTATTTATTTACGATTATTTGTCAAATATGATTCACGGCGGAGCGATACACAGAAATGAGCCGAGAAAATTATCGATTTTTCCAAGCTAAAAATAGCGCTGCGCCTCTGACGTATCGTGACTGACAAACAGCTGCGTTACGCCATTTTGCAATCAGCGAGTGATTGTTGACATATCGCAAAGTGGCTGCTCGCCGGAATCATTGACTTATATCAAATATTATTGGTTTATATTAGTTATTTATTGAATATATTTATTTATTTACACATTATTATCACCTTTATATTTATTTCAAACCATTTATTTATTTATTTATATATTTTTTCTCTTTCTTGCCGTCGCGATGGCACTACTTCGGCTATGCTTTATCCTCGCCTGTCAGCAACCGCTTTCACAGGCATTCTAGGATACTTCTCTCGCACCACACAAAAGACTTGCTAGTCGTACGAGAGGAATTGGTTACACATTTTATTGCCACTGGCTCTTTGCATCACATCAATGTACAACAAACAGTCGCTAACAAATCACACAAGAATAAATGCACAGAACTTCCTATCCCTAGTCGTTTCCTAACCCTATCGCTAATCTATCTACTCGGCTAACGAAACAAGACGCAGTCTGCACATCACTTCCATAGATTAAACAGATAGACATAGGGAAGGCATAAGACGTTAGAACGAAGACAGGACAGTGACATTTAATATTAATTAAACCACATTATATGTTCCTGGTGCTTGTAATTGTAAAAATTGTCTAGATTATATATCGTTTGCAAATGGTTAATTGTTGATGCTCTTGATAACCAGGGGGAACAACAGCGGGTAATAGGCATAACTCAAGCTGTGTGTGGTATTGCCAGACGATTGAACTTGAGGTGCCAAACGAGTGTACATGATTGATCTGGAAAGTTAAGATGAGTATACCCAAATGTTTTTGCATGCAATATGATTAATAATGCATCTCTTTTTCAGCGTGTGATGTATTAGCATGTTTTTTGTGGTCTGTTTTTCAGGTTATAACCTACGAGTATAATTTCTTTTCTACTCAGGGATTTAAAAACATTACATATCTAATATAAATAAGTGAGTAAATATTTAGGTGCCTATCAAATCTAGCTAATTACTAAGCAACATGGCAACTTTAGCTGATTTCATAAAGCAGGCAAGGAATTACAATACACAGGAAAGGAATTAGAGCAATATGCTGATCAAAAATTTAAGGAAGCAAAAGATGCTGAGAGAGATGAACGTGCACGAGAAAGACAACATCAAAAAGAGATTGTAGAACTAGCTGAGATAACAAAACAAAAGGAGTTAGAGATAAAACACAAAGAGACACAATTAGCTGAAGAAACTAAACAAAAGCAAATAGAACAAGATAAAGAGATTAAACAAAAGCAAATAGAACAAGATAAAGAGATTAAACAAAAGCAAATAGAACAAGATAAAGAGATTAAGCAAAAACAATTAGAACAAGATAAAGAGATGAAACAAAAGCAATTAGATCAAGATAAGGAAATTAAACAGAAGGAATTAGAAATTAAACAAAAAGAAGTGGAATTAAAGCAAAAAGAGATAGATGAAATGGCAAGAGTGAAAGAAAAACAAATACAGGTAGAGTCAGAGACACAGTTAAAGATGAAAGGTATGGATGTAGATTCACACTTAGAGATCTCTGCTACAAAACTAAAAAGTCAGCAAGAAGAAAATAAATTCAATAAGTACAAAAACATTATCAAACCGTTCTGTAAAGAAGATTCTAAATCAGCCTGGACAGAAAATGTCGAATATCAACTAAAATACCACCAAGTACCAATCGATATGTGGGCTATGATTTATATGAAAAACCTGAGTGGTGAGCCCCTTAAAGTAATAGAATCTATACCAACTGACCTTAGATCTAACTATCAGTACATCCATGATAGGATAATGCAACATTTCTTACTTGATGCCCCTGGGTATCAAGTACAGTTTTCCAATTTAAAACCGAAGCCAAACGAGACCTTTATCGATTATGTCTCAAATGTACAAAGCGTACTAAATAGATGGCTTAGTGCATCAAAAATAGGAAAGGATTTTGACAAACTTAAAAATTTAATAGCTATGGATAAAGTCATATCCACTATACCATCTCCTTTCGCTAAATTCCTGCAGCAGTCAGACATTGAGACCATAGAACAATTTGAAAAGAAAGGCTCTGCATATTTTTCCTCAAATAGAGATATTTTTAAGACATCAACTAGCGACTCTGAAATAGTTTCTTTTGTGAAGGACCAACCTAAAAGCTATCAGAGCAACAAAAAACCATTTCATAGAGTCGACAAGAAAGATAAAAAAAAGTGTCGAAATGTGTCTATTGTCAACTCTTTCATGACACTTATTCTATGTGTGATAAATCACCAAACTATCCGACACATCTTGAGATGGTCATCAAGAAACAACAAAACAAAAGAACTGCATACAGGCGTGCAGTCAAATGCTTCTTCTGCTCGAGCTACGGGCACTATTCCAATAAGTGCCTAGGCCGCCAAAGAATGAAGGCCAACAATGCAATGTTGATTGATACATCTTCTGATAGTGGGAGTGAAACTGAGTGTGACCTCCAAAACGAATTACCTTTTAACCAATCGGTAAATGTGTGTTGTGTAAACGATATTTTAAACTTTGATAATTGTAACCAATGTCAACAATTTCATGCAAACGGCAAACTCACATGTGGACACATTGTAACATCCTCCTTAGAGAATGCAAACGCAGCTGTAGCCTCCAGAGGCAATTTGATGTTTCACACTGCACTGGTCAATGATAAGCCATGCCGATGTTTGCTTGATAGTGGTAGCTCTATTATTGGTGTAAAGAAGGAACTGGTTGATCCAAAATATTATACTGGTGACTCTGTAAAATGCCGTACTTTTTCAGGAAATATAGAAACCTATCCTCTGGCAAGAGTCCGTATAAACACCCCATTCCTTTCTGGTACCTTTACATGTGCAATACTAGACAACCCTTGTACTGAGTTAATTCTTGGGTGTCTACCCCAACTAAGACACTGCACAGATGAAGAAATAGCTGCCTGGGAGGAGAAGAATAGACTCACTCCAGTGAACAGTGCAGATCTCCCGATCACAATCCCGACAAAAGTGCTAGACCCATAAGTCTTGAACCTGGTCAAGATATATTGCTATTACTACCTGACAAACGTAATAACATGTTAACTTCATGGCAAGGGCCTTTCAAGGTGATACAAAAACTTTCGGATGTCGATTATGAAATATCGATAAACGGACACTTAAAGATATTTCATATCAACATGTTGAAACCCTACTTTTCACGACAAGAGACAGAATTAGTGACAGACGAACACAATGCACCCACACATATGGATGAGACGACAGACGTACACAACGCAACTACACTAGTTAGCGAGACTGGCAAATCCGACGAGATGCATACACTTAGTGAGATTACAGAAAACGCACTTAGCACCACAACCGTACTGAATCAGGTAGACGACGACGTGATGGAACTACCCGTTCCAATTGTGGACAAGACTGCTACATTAGATGCCATACGATTAGAAACGGGACTGACAGATGAACAACGACGACAGATAATAGAATTAGTGACTGAATATAAGGACATATTTTCCGACATTCCAGGTAGGACGGACAGAATCGAGCACTCCATCCTTCTTTCGGACTCGAAGCCTATCAAATGCAGGCCGTACTCTATCCCACTTAGCTACAGGGAAAATCTAAATAAGGAAATTCTTAATTTAGAAGCTAGTGGAATTATTCAAAAATCTACATCTGAGTACTCCTTTCCAATAGTCCTGGTCAAGAAAAAAGACTCTACCATTCGTCTTTGTGTGGACTATAGAAAACTCAACAATGTCACAAAGATCGACGAAGAACCAATTCCTTCCTGCGAAGATCTGATTCTTGACATGTCCACCTCCAAAATCTTTTCTAAATTAGACCTTACTAAGGGATATTGGCAGGTCCCTATGCAGACTCAATCTATCCATCTTACTGCATTCTCAACACCTCTAGGTCTTTACGAGTGGCGATTTCTTCCTTTCGGACTTCGTAATGCTCCTGCCACTTTCGTACGCTTAACTAGAGATTACCTACATGGAGTGACGAATACAGTGACCTATATAGATGATATTTGTGTCCATACAGAGGACTGGACAACACACCTACTGAAACTAAGACATGTCTTCGATAGGTTGCGACTCTTCGGTCTCACTGTCAAACCGAGCAAAGTTAAATTGGGCCTACAAGAAATTGATTTTTTGGGTCATGTCATTTCACAAGGACAACTGAAAACTGATAATAGAATTATTACCAAAATTATGAACCTGACCATGCCTACAACAAAAAAGCAGGCCAGGAGCCTTTTGGGTTTAATAAATTATTATAGCAAGTTCATACCGAACTTAGCTGAAATTACAAGCGTATTTTCAAATGTTTTAAAAGCATCAGTAAAATTGGATGTCAAAGATGCATTATTAATTTCTGCATTGTCAAAATTGAAAATTCTATTTAGTAATGTACCAATCCTCCGCTTGCCTAATCCTAGGCTCGTTTATTATCTTAGGACAGATGCCAGCAGGATTTCCATCGCTGCAGTACTAGGCCAATTTTATGAGGGCATCTTCCATCCGATTTGCTACGTGAGCCGCAAGATCACACCGGCTGAGTCCAGATATTCCATATCAGAGTTGGAAGCCCTAAGCGTCATCTATTCGGTGAGGAAGTTGCATCGATTTCTGGCGGGTAATCACTTTGTGGTCCAGACTGACAACTCCCCGATCACGGTCATACAAAGTGGGGTACATAAGAATGACCGCATCTACAGGTGGTCGTTAATATTACAGAATTATACTTTTAGTATAGAGCATATTAAGGGTAGGGACAACATCCTTGCTGATACCCTTAGTCGACCATCTGAGGTAGAAATACCTGATATTCCACACGAATAGGTAGTTTAAGAAATGTTCATTTACTATACACTTAACGTATCCTGTGTAGATTATACTATTGTGTAAATAGACATCAGGACCAGAACTGTGTGCTAAGAACATTGAACTACCATGTGTCCGTAGACAGCTAAATGACAACTGTGCGCCAAGAACAAGGACATCACCGTGTGTACATAGACAGCTCGTTACTTACTATGCTCCATTTGTGCTCCGGTGAATCACCTGTGTTACTCATATCAGATAAGTGTCAGAACATTGTGAAATAACAGACACGAAGATACTTGTCTACGACACCAGCGGACTCAACGAGTGTAAGAATACCCATAGGACACAAGTATGACTGTGTAGTGTAGATAGCAAACCCAGGATAAGTGTGTATATATATAAACTATGCCAACGAAAGCAATTTCTATACATTATGGCAACCACTAACCTGAGGTAAAATGACATCATGTATATATACTTAATGTGATATGTAATATAACGGTTTTAATATAGTGGTAAATTATAGTTAGGTTAGTTACTTTAATATACATTTAGATTAGATTTAGGCAATATAATAGATTTTTTTTTTTTAGTTTAGATAAATCATTAATTTACCCACTTACTTAGCATAAAAATTAGAGTAGGATAAAGTGGTTTAAAAATAAAAAATTAGAAACGTAGATTAGAATATTACAGCAAACTAAATGACAGCGAATCAAAGATTAGTATAAATAGCTTAAGATAAGAACAACACCATGTAGTCATTTAATTTTATTTTATTTCATTCCATCTTTAAGAACACTTTAACAACTTCATCATTTAGGACTAAAATTAGGTTATATTTTATAGGATAAAAGTATTATACTTATGAACATACCTCATTTATACCATGTACTTTAAAAATATCCATTATATTTTGGTCATTTAAACATTAAAAACATTATTTAGAATTTTTGTTACATGTTACATTACCCATTTCATAAAGATACATAACTCATTTCACATCATTTTCATTTTTTTATATAATTAGATTACTTCCCTTAAATTGGATTAATTTTGTACAACAAAATATAATATAGATAGTTAGAGAATTAATATTAGTATTTATATAGAATATAGTGTTTAATAATATCAGGGTATAATCTATCAACCCTGTTTCATCCATGTAAATACATGACTCGTGCAGTAACTTAAGCACAGTCATGAAGCTCAACTCTTTTCAAACTGAGCTAAACTTGTACAGTGTCACTTCAAGGTTTTTAAATAATTGTGAGAATAAAAGATGTGTGACAGAAGTGTGAAAGTGAGAGAAAATGGTAAATATACAATGGAGAGTGGAGGCAGCCAGCGGATTGTTTTCTGCCGCTCAGCGCGACTTTTTATTATTTGTCTGCGTCGGGCGTTTGTTTTCAATGTTGTAATGTGCTGTCTTGAATGTTTTGTGTGTAGTTTAGAGTAAACCTTAGATAGAGTATTTTAAGTCTCATAAGACGGAAACGTAGTCACGAATTAGTGTTATACACTTGTTTGTGGCCACATTTAACCGAATTATGGCACTTGAAAACTAACTTGCATACATAGTTATAGACAGACACACGTGTTAGAAGTTAAATTATATTAATAGATAGATTCAAACACGCAAACAACCAGGAAAACACACATGTAAAGCACATACATTTTTAGAACAAAGGGATATAACTTCGGGTCAGGGGACACAATAGACAACGAAACACTAACTTAACAGTAAAAGATAACTTTACACGCGGAAGCGAGATAGGTAAAACCTGTCGGACACAGCTTGTGCAAGGGTTGTTTAATATTATATGGGGGACATGAAGCAATTCATGGGTTGACCCTAAGAAAGTCAACTTTGTATGGGTAGTGAGTTAATTTACTATTTGAGGGCAGGTCTTATAAGACAACGGTCCGGTTCAGACAAACCTCTAATTATATAATATTGCGATTGAGAAGAGGGCTCACGCCAACCTGACAAGTTTGTGGCGATCAGCAATAGCCAAGTAAAGTGATACTACACTGTGACAATAGTCAGTAGACGTCTATTGGGAAACCCAGAACCAGGTTATCAGGAGTCTTTGACAAAAATTAGATACACTAATTTTTTAGAAACCTCTTGCGTCACAACCATGAGTCAAAGTTTGTAACGCAACACAGGAGGGGAGGATGTGTGTCAAAGACTCAAATATAGAGGAGGAAGACCACCCTGAATGAGTGGTCTACCTCCAGTAGATTAGAGGTAACTCAGTGCTCCTACATGAGGGCAGGGTAGGTGATAGGAAGGGGAACTATTAAATAGTTCTCTCATGAGACACGGAGGTGTCAACCAGAGAGTTAGCACTCTGGTCACGGCATGATCATGGCAACGTGAATCTAGAGTGTAACTCAAGAGAGGCCACTACTCGAGCGTGCTAAATGAGGCCGCACGCAAAAAGCCGTAGTGCGCCCTGAGTCCTTCCGCGTACTGTGTAAACAGCACGCGGAGGAGAATCAGACGGGACACAGAGTGATAACATTAGCGATGCTTGTTTCGTTAGCCGAGTAGATAGATTAGCGATAGGGTTAGGAAACGACTAGGGATAGGAAGTTCTGTGCATTTATTCTTGTGTAATTTGTTAGCGACTGTTTGTTGTACATCGATGTGATGCAAAGAGCCAGTGGCAATAAAATGTGTAACCAATTCCTCTCGTACGACTAGCAAGTCTTTTGTGTGGTGCGAGAGAAGTATCCTAGAATGCCTGTGAAAGCGGTTGCTGACAGACCCCTTGGCCTTGTCACTGCACGCCTTGTCACGGCATGCCTTGTTACTGCAGACGGCACACCTTGTCACTACACATTGCACGTTTTGTCACTGCACACTGCAAGACTTTTCACTGCACACTGCAAGACTTTTCACTGCACACTGCACGCCTTGTCGCCATTTTTGGGTATATGGTGCCAGCAAATATTGTTAGATCAGTCGGCACTCGATGGGTGATATGGTCAAGGGCAGTATCACGCCGGCCGCTTTGCTTGCCAGGATAAGGTCAGCACCACGCCTTGCTTGGCAGGACAAGGTCAGCACCACGCCTAGCTTGCCAGGACAAGGTCAGTATCCCGCCCTGCTTGCCAGGACAAGGTCAGTATCACGCCTTGCTTGCCAGGACAAGGTCAGTATCACGCCTTGCTTGCCAGGACAAGGTCAGTATCCCGCCCTGCTTGCCAGAACAAGGTCAGTATCACGCTTTGCTTGCCAGGACTAGGTCATTATCACGCCTTGCTTGCTAGGACACGGTCAGTATCATGCCTTGCTTGTCAGGACAACGTCAGTATCCCGCCATGCTTGCCAGGACAAGGTCAACATCATGCCTAGCTTGTCAGGAAAAGGTCAGTATCACGCCTTGATTGCCAGTACATGGTCAACATCACGCCTAGCTTGTCAGGAAAAGGTCAGTATCACCCCTTGCTTGTCAGAACAAGGTCAGTATCACCCCTTGCTTGCCAAAACAAGGTCATCATCACGCCTTGCTTGTCATGACAAGGTCAGTATCACGCCGACCGCCTTGCTTGCCAGGACAAGGTCAGTGTCACGCCGACCGCCTTGCATGTCAGGACAAGGTCAGCATCATGCCTTGCTTGCCAGGACAAGGTCAGTATCACCCCTTGCTTGCCAGAACAAGGTCAGCATCACGCCTTGCTTGCCAGAACAAGGTCAGCATCACACCTTGCTTGCCAGAACAAGGTCAGCATCACGCCTTGCTTGCCAGAACAAGGTCAGCATCACGCCTTGCTTGCCAGAACAAGGTCAGCATCACACCTTGCTTGACAGGACAAGGTCAGCGTCACGCCGCCACCTTGCTTGCCAGGAAACTTCCTGTACCCATCTTAGTGTGAGTCAGCCGGAATCCAGGTCATTGGAAAACAAGGGCGTTTGAACAAATGATCACAGGGCGACGGACAAGGATGCTAGCCACTGCGCTACCGAAGTCCCCCAAGCTGAGACAAGAACCGGTCATAGACTATTAGATAACGGTCACACACGCTCGGCCTGAAGCTCACTGGTGAGCGGGGTGGTGGCGTCCTTCCAAACACCAGTCAGTAGGGCTTATATGGTGACTTCTCATTCAGAAAGCAATAACAAATCACTGAACGTAGAATTGTCTAGAAAATCACGAACAGACAAAAGGGACTTGGGGGTGATTGCAACCTTCTGCAGACGACATGCAATCTTAAATATGCGAGCAGCACAGAAACGATGCGATCAGTCAAAGCACAGAAAATATACGATTAGACAAAGCACATAAAATATACCATTAGACAAAGCACTGAAAATATACGATTAAACAATGCACAGAAAATATACGCTTAAACAATGCACAGAAAAGATATGCCTTGAGAAGATATGAATAGAACATACGTGATATGATAAGGGAAAAATGGGAACATAACAGAAAAGAAATGGTTCAACAAGATGGGTATGAAATGGGAACAGGTATGGATAGAAAAGACAAGTATAAAATAGAATAAAGTGGATTAGACAAATTAAGGAAAGAGCAGAAAATATCGGATTTGACAAGATGGAGAGAGAACAGAAAATATTGGATTATACAAAATGGAGAGAACAGAAAATATCAGATTAGACAAGGTGGAGAGAGCATAAAATATCGGATCATGTAAGGTGGAGAGAGAACAGAAAATATCGGATTAGACAAAGTGGAGAGAGAACAGAAAAAATTAGATCAGACAAGATGGAGACAGAACAGGAAATATCGGATTAGACAAGGGGGAGAGAGAACAGAAAATAATTGATTAGACAATATGGAGAGAGAACAAAACATATCGGATTAGACAAGATGGAGAGAACAGAAAATATTGGATGAGACAAGATGGAGAGAGAATAGAAAATATCAGATTAGACAAGATGGAGAGAGAACAGAAATTATTGGATTAGACTAAATGGGAAGAGAACAGAAAATACTGGATTAGACAAGATGGAAAGAGAACAGAAAATATTGGATTAAACAAGATGGAGAGAGAACAGAAAATATCGAATTAGACAAGATGGAGAGAGAACAGAACATATCGGATTAGTCAAGATGGAGATATAATAGAAAATATCGGATTAGACAAAATGGAGAGAGAGCAGAAAATATTGGAATAAAAAACGATACAGAAAGAACCGAAAGTATCTGATCAGACAAGACGGAGAGAAAACAGAAAATATCGGATCAGATAAGGTGGAGAGAAAACAAAAAGTATCAGATAAGATAGAGAACAGAAAATATTGGATAAGACAGGGTGGAGAGAGAACTCAAAATATCGGATAAGACAAGACGGAGAGAGAACAGAAAATGCTAGATCAGAAAAAGATGTTCAGACACAAGTGTGGCTTACCTGGTAACACTGCTGCGTGTTGGAGTAACCAACTGTGACGTTGAGGATATGGATGAATGAATCTGCAGCACAGGACAGCCGGCCAGCCAGCGAGTCTTGAATGT